>CM046437.1:57959453-58099453 GCA_025506505.1 Flaveria sonorensis
TCTGAAATATTGATTTAGCAATTTGATGAATCCTATTGTTCTTCAATCTCCAGGCCATAATGGCTCTGATACCAATTGTTATTGAATATACGAAATACATTAAGAATACACGATCAAAAGAATTCGACTATTATTGAATTGAATCAAGATATGATTTTTACTACTACATATTACAATTGAGAAAGATAGAACAAGTTGTTCTTCCCCAATATTTCCTAACTCACTCTAACAAACATTGTATCAAATGTGCATGATTAGTCCTTGTACTTTATTACAACATAAAACCTCAAACTTATACTAACTTGACATTAGTACACTAAAACAGAAAACTGAACTGTAATCGCTACTAACTTTTTTTATTACTAATCTCAACACTTACCATTAACTATCACTCATTTAGCAAGGTCGGTGGTGGTCCCTCCGGCCTTGTCACGTGTCACGTATCTATTGGACCTTATCTCATTGTTTTTTTCCTTTTTTTCTCCGCATTTACTAAGTAATATATACATGCGTTTGCAAGGTAAATTTAACTTGTTTGCCTGGGGTGGTGGTTAGGCTCATGTATTTTGTGTAAGAGGTCGTGGGTTCAAAACCCATGACATACACTACGGCTCATGTATTTTGTGTAAGAGGTATTTGTGTAAGAGGTCGTGGGTTCAAACCCATGTCATACACTACGGCTCATGTATTTTGTGTAAGAGGTCGTGGGTTCAAAACCCATGACATACACTACTTTTTAATCTATGGTTCTTACTTTTTAAAAACTTTGTGATATGTAACTCTCACCTCTCTTGTTCTAAAGTTTTGGTTTAAAACTATACAAGTTTATCTAAAAAATAATTTCTTACATACATACATATAATATATATATATATACACACACACAGATACACACCTTACTTAGAACTACTTATTTTCATATTTTTTAGTTGTCAATCGGTCAAATATAAAACGTCTATGTGTTTATTTCAATAAACGCCTTACTTTTAACTTTGCACTTTCACCTTTAAAAATTTTAAAAACTTTGTAAAATGCCACTTTAACACCCCCTCCCACTCGAGTTTTTTTTTTTAAAACTTTCTTACATTCATATTTTTATGTATGTGTTGGTATACATTAGAGGCGGTCTATGTTTGACATAATTGGAAACGACTAGGGTATTGACGTAAATTTAGTTCGCAAATAAGTCTGGTCGATTGTAATCTATAATTTATCAAGCCGCATACGATGCCGCCGCAACGCGTGGCGGGATAAAAGAACTAGTTACATATATAGAAAAACACTTCAACCTATCGTTTTGGATACTGTACTAAACACAATACTTGTATGTTTCTATTTCTTTAATGTAAACATTACAACCGTGAACTGTTTTTTGCATGAGTAAGACAATTAGCATCATGAGACTTTAAAAGATGAAAAACATATTCCCTCACCATATAAAAGAAACAATCAATCTATATGTTTAGTCCGAATAACTATAAATACCGAACTTAACGACCAACTTTTTATATATTTTTGATGTGATATAGTTGTAGGGTTGTTAATCGTATTGGGTTAAACACGATATATTTACTCACGTCAAAAGTATCAACCCTTACTTGCACACACTTAAAATTTTATAACCAGAACACGACCCGTTAACCCGTTTTATCTATACATGTCAAACTGGTTGTTGGTTTGACAGTAATAATTAAATCATAAACGGTCAATGAGTTGACATGTTTCATTTAATATGTTGAGTGGTTATATTATAATGAAAACACTTAAAAAAAATAAACCCGAACACAACCTGATTGAATGCATAAACTCAAAACCTGATTTTTTACGTGTCGTGTTCGTGTTATTGAAATCGCACTATTGAATGGTTGTAGCTGATAATGCCACAGTCACACAAAAAAATAAAGATAATACTTTTGTAGATCCTCCAAGAAACTCTCATGTGTCTGCAATTAAACACACTACTTGAAGAACAATTGATTTCATACAATTAATCATCACCATGGCAGTAGCCATGGTTTCTCTCATGTCTCTCGTACGTTCTTCAACCCCTAAACCTCTTCTCAATTCTCATTTCTGTCCCATCCGGTCATCAGCCTTCTACCTCCGCCTCCGTCCATCTCCGCCGAGCACGGCGCTCCTCCGCCGCTCCTCCGTCACCGCTTTCTTCTCCGACCAACCGCAACCGCCGTCGCCGACGACAATCGAAGACAAAGACAATCCTCTTGCAGGACTTTGAGTTTCCTCCGTTTGATGTTATTGACGCTTCAGACGTGCGCCCTGGGATGCGTGCCTTGCTGAAGAAGCTAGTAAGTGTAATTGTGTTTTTGTGATTGCTGATTGTGGTGTTGATGAAGGTAGAGTGTTGCAGGATGATGATTTGGGGAATTGGAGAAGACGGTGGAGCCGTCGTGGTCGAAGCTTGTGGAGCCGTTGGAGAGGATTGTTGATAGGTTGAGTGTTGTTTGGGGAGCTGTTAATCATCTGAAAGCTGTTAAGGATACTCCTGAGCTTCGTTCTGCCATTGAAGAAATTCAGGTGTTTCTTCTATATTGCTTTAGCCTTTAGGTTTGGTTGATTTGCAGTTAGTGAGTTACATGAATGTGTTTGTTTATGTATGTATAATTGATGGTTCGTTTACTGTGACATGTTAACTTGAGGTTTGATCTTGTGATTTTACTTAAATTTACGTGCAGCCTGAGAGAATCACATTTGGTCTTAAGTTGGATCAAAGTAAACCAATCTATAATGCTTTCAAGGCTATAAAGGAATCACCAGACTGGGCAACTTTAAGTGATGCACGTAAACGCATAGTTGAATGTAAGTATTATGAAATTCTTTTGCTTGATAGATAAAACTTGTTATATTCTTATACTCGAGATTATGCAAGTTCTAAAATCAGCGAATTCATATCCAAACGAAGCACAAGCGTATATATGAATATAATGGATGCTCTATTATAATTTGGGCATTCATGCTACTCTTTGGTTTGTTAGAATGTTAGCCAAATATTTTTGTCTGCGTTTGCATTCTGGGAACATTTGATGCTATAGATGATTCAGTGTCTATAAATAATGTTAAATATTTTTACCCTCTTTTATTCTAATTAAGTGTTTGTGTTTACTTTGACATCTTTCTGCAACTTGTGTACACATGCAGCATCAATAAAGGATGCTGTTCTCAGTGGCATCTCACTTGAAGATGATGAAAGAGAAGAGTTTAATAAAATTCAACAGGTATGTTATTGAGGTTGTCAGTATTGATCTTACTTTCAAATTTTTTGTTTATAACTTCAAGCATTTGGCTATTTTATATACGTCAATTCTTATTTTCACATTATATGCATGATGAAATGATTATGAGTGTTGCCATATTCTTCACTTAGAGCATTCACAGTGGATTCACCATCCCTATCCTTATAATTCAACTAAAAATCTCCATCCACTAATTATATATCGTCTTCAAAAACCTCCCGCATCCCATTCCCTATCTCTATCTTACTATTGCAATCCTTTATAATTGATGATAGGGTTTAGGGATGAGAATCCAATGGAGAGGTGTTTTTAACCATTTCTTTAATTTTGATGATAGTGATAGGGTTGATGAATCTATTGTGAATGCTCTTATATAACTATATATAGAGAATTTGTTACAAGTACTTAATACTTGGCTAAAATCATAGACTATACTGTATTTACTTTTATTTGTGAGTGAATCAATATATGATGTTTTATTGTAATTGATATAGCTAACTGTGTGACATTTATTGTGAATTGATTCCAGGAGTTGGCAAAACTTTCTAAAAGATTTGGGGAAATGTTCTGGATGCCACGAAGAAATTTGAAAAATTAATAACAGATAAGAAGGAAATTGAAGGCTTACCAGCTACTGCTCTTGGATTGGCTGCACAAATAGCTACATCTAAGGTTTAAAAGAAAACTAATTACCTTATTATCCAAATTAGCACAATACATCAACTTTATCTTAATTAATTCTGTGTACCAATTTAGGGTCATGAAAATGCCACTGCAGAAAATGGGCCATGGATAATAACATTAGATGGGCCAAGTTTTATGTCTGTAATGCAACATGCTAAGAATCGCGCTCTGCGGGAGGAAATTTACCGTGCTTATGTAACCCGTGCGTCAAGTGGAGATTTAGATAATACTCCAATTATTGATCAAATTCTGAAGCTTAGGTTAGCAAAGGCTAAGCTTCTTGGATATAATAACTATGCAGAGGTCTAAATATTTCCTATGAAAATTTAGTTGCTATCTAAATAAGCATCATCCATGTTTTATAGTTTGATTACTTATTATGAAGAATTAATCATTAGTTAAGCATGGCTACCAAGATGGCTACTGTTGATAAAGCTGAAGAGCTTCTTGAAAAGCTGAGGAGTGCTTCTTGGGATGCTGCAGTTCAAGGTGATTATTTCAGTTTCTTGGAATAAATTTATATTGTTACTACTTTAATCTTTCTAATATTATCGACCCCCTTTTCTTTTCTTTTTCTTTTTTTCTTTTTTTTTTTTTTTTTGCTTCTACATGTCATAGATATGGAAGAGCTCAAGCAATTTTCCAGAAGTCAAGGTGCTCCTGAAGCTGATGAGTTGGCACACTGGGATATTAGCTTCTGGAGTGAAAGACTAAGAGAATCAAAATATGAGATTAATGAGGTTCTTTATCTCTAGTATCTGTCATATCCCACAATCAAAATCCGAATACAAGTAATATTTTAATTTTCTTTTCTTATAATATTAAAGATTAGACGTATATTGTGGATTTTACAGGAAGAATTACGACCTTACTTTTCATTGCCTAAAGTTATGGATGGTCTGTTTAACCTTGTGAAGATGCTATTTGACATTGATGTTGTACCAGCTGACGGTTTAGCACCAGTTAGATAACTAATTTCTCTGTCTTTTTTGGCTAGAAGACTCGTTTCATAAATTATGTTATTTTGTAGGTATGGAACAATGATGTAAAATTTTACTGCATCAAAGATTCAACAGGGGCACCTATTTCATATTTTTACTTTGATCCATATTCTCGTCCATCTGAGAAAAGAGGTGGTGCATGGATGGGCGAAGTTTTTGCACGAACCCGTGTGTTTCACATGATAAAACCTCTGTTAGGCTACCTGTTGCTCATATGGTCTGCAATCAAATGCCACCAGTTGGTGACAAGCCAAGCCTTATGACTTTCCGTGAGGTATGCACTTAATTAAGAATCAAATATTACATATTGCAACTTTTACAGTTTATGTTTTGTAATATTTCATACGGTTCCTCAGGTGGAGACTGTATTCCATGAGTTTGGTCATGCGCTTCAACATATGCTAACAAAACAAGACGAGGGACTTGTTGCTGGTATACGTGGCATAGAGTGGGATGCTGTTGAATTACCCTCGCAATTCATGGAAAATTGGTGTTATCACAGGTATTAGTTTGCAGATTCCAGTGTTATTTACATTACAGTAGACATCGATTGAGCCTATATATTAACCAATATGAAAATGATTGTAATTCTTCAAATAACCATCACAGGGATACCCTGATGAGTATTGCAAAACATTATGAAACTGGAGAATGTCTCCCTGAAGACATATATCAGAAGCTTCTTGCTTCCAGAACTTTTCGTGCGGGTACTATGAGTCTTCGTCAGGTTAGCTTCACAGTCATTACTTAGCAGGATGCACTGTCTACCTTTTTCTAAAATAATACCTATGTGAAGTATTTTCGCCTATTTATTGTCAAATTAATGTGTGTTTCGTGTAAATTATTTATCAACATAAGCTAAAGGTGCACCTTGTGCTATGTTTTATCTTGAACGGGTCAAACGGGTGATGTGACAAAATAGCTTAAAAGGAAACATGTCAAATGGGCCAAATCGGTGGAAACCCAACAAAAGAGCACTTTAAGTTTATAAAAGGCTAAATAAATTGTCAGCAAAATTAAATTATTAAAAAATATATCAGATTTGACGCACTTTGTTTCTATCAGAAAGGGACAAAATGGCGTTTCAGGTCATGTTGACTGTACCAAAGAGTTATATGTTTTGAGTTTTCGACCCATCCCAAACCGCTCGAGACATCCATTCTGCCACCTCTAACACCAGCCATTTGGACACTTATCTTTTTGATGGATCGTTAATGTGATTCTCTACAGTGTTATAGCTGTAACATTGGTTTTTGTCAATTTATGCTACAATGAATTGATGCTTATGTAAGGCTAGTATATTTGGTCCTGGCCAGAATGAACTATGGCAAGTTAGTGTTAGGAATCAAGCGGCACAGCGGAACCAACACACGAGCACAAACGATTATCACGTATAATAGAAAATAAACGACACAAGGATTTAACGTGGTTCGGTCTGTGTGACCTACGTCCACGGGCTGCAAGCCTGCAACTAGGGTTTCTTTATTTGCTCAGTACAAAGATTACAAATGCATGACAGGGTATATATAGAGACTAATTAAGGTTAACAACTTAATGAACAAGAAAACTAAACATGGGCCTAAGCCCAAAGTCTTCACAAACCCAACAATCTCCCACTTGAAGGCTTTGCGATAAATTCTAGCCCGCCATTCAAGTAAAAGCAACCTAGTCGTCTAGTAACTTCAGTAATCTTTAAACAAGCCTTCCAAGCCTCCAGAGACTCCATCACATATCCTAGTTGCAGCGACCCCTCATCATCAAGTACCAGAAGGGCCAGTTGAAGCTCCCTCGAGCTCCAACTCAGTCGTGGCTAGTCCCGCCAACGACTCATCCTCCATCTTAACCGATTTGGACATTCCACCGGATTCAAAGATACACCAAGGATCACCATCACTCTCCAAATTCAGCAAACAATCATCAGGAGAGAATTTTTCAGTCGTAGTCTTTAAAACCCAACGATTCTTTGTAATTGTATCCGAAACACGTCCTGTGCTCCCACTGTCACCGAATCCCCTGAATGGTTTAGACTTTCGAGCTCGTTCACCTAACATCCCTGCTCCAGACTTACGTTTGCAAAATGAACTCTCTTAGCACCAGATTTAGCGAACCAGATTTTGTCGTGTTTAACCGGGACAGTCATACATCCCTCCATTTAACCGGACAGTCATACAGTCATAACCAGATTACCATTGATCACCCTCCATTTACCACCACCAAACCTCACTTCCAGTCCTTGTTCATCCAGCTAACCAACTGAAATCAATTTCTTCTTCAGCCCCGGAATTACCCTGACATTCTCTAGGTTCCATGTAGTACCCAGTGAAGTAACCAGATCAATATCACCCATGCCCGTTACCTCAAGTATCTCGTCATTTGCTAATCGTACCTTTCCCAAATCACAATGTTTCAGATTCACCATCGTTTCCCCATTGTCCATGGCGTGAAAAAGCCCTTGAATGCCCCTTGAACACCCAAGAGTCCACACTGTTTTCCACACTAAGTATCAATGCATCACAATGTTGTAAAAATCGCTAGGCGCTAGGCGCTAGTCGGGCGGCGAGGTACCGACTAGGGATAATCGGGGATTAATAGGGATTAATCGGTTTGGAGATTTATATGTATTTTTTTAAATTATATATATAGTTAAGAGTAATATACTTCAAACATAAATAATTAAAAATAAAATAAACAATCAAGTACTACAAACATCAAATAGTTCAAAATATAGTAGTTCAAATACTTCAAAGATCAAATAGTTTAAAACTGAGTAAATGGGTCAGATTTATATGTTAATGTAAAGGCTGGTCACAGTTGGAGGTCAACTTTTAGAGGCTGGTCAATGTGTTGTCAATGTTGGCTAGGTTTAGAATTGAGTAAATGGGTCAGAATTATAAGTTAAAAAGCACAAATATTTGCGTTGACCGATTTTGACCGCCTAGGAAAATTGCTCCGATTACTCTGATTACTACCAATTAATGCCGATTAATGCCGATTAATGCCGATTATTTCCGATTATTGCCGCCTAGGACCGACTACCGATTTTTTGTACCGATTAGTTGAAATCGAGAAGTAATGGACGACTACCGATTAATCCCCGATTAATTGGCCGCCTAGGCCGATTTTTACAACACTGATGCATCATTATCAGAAGCATCCCCAGCAGCAATGTTTAATTCTTTCTTATTCGGACTTTGACTCTTAACGTGTCCCACTTTATTGCAGCTCCAACACTTCATATTCTTTCTAGGTTTAGATGAACTCCTTCCCCGACTCCCACTGTTCCTGTTATTACCCTGACCCCTACCAACATTTAGTAGTTCACTATTTGATGATTCACCCAAGTTCCTTCTTCTGACTTCTTCACCCATAATTAGATCTCGAATGCCATTAAGAGTGAAACCTTAGTCCCCACAGAACTTGAAATTGCAGTCATGGTTCCAGACCAACTATCAGGCAGAGACGACAACAGCAGTAGAGCCTGAACTTCATCATCAAACTTAATTCCAACAGATACAAGTCTTGTTAAAATTGAATTTAGATTATTAATGTGAGCAATCACCGAGCTTCCTTCTTTCATCCTTGTGTTCACTAGCTCCCGAATCAAGAACACCTTATTCGCCGCAGACGGTTTCTTATACATATTTGACAAAGCAGTCATCATACCACGAGCCGTGGTTTCCTTAATGACGTTAAAAGCAACATTTTTCGTCAAAGCCAATTTAAGAATCGCACGACCCTTTTTGTCATTTGATTCCCAATCAGCTTGTTTTATTTCCTCAGATTTTTCTACTAGTACCATATCCAAGTCCTTTTGACATAACAATGCTTCTATTTGCATTTTCCACCGACTAAAATGAGAACCGTTAAATTTTTCGATCACAACCTGCCCGTATTCAGCCATCTCAAATAGCAAACAAGAAGCAAATCGAAACAGTGAACAGACACAGCAGTGACATGGGCTTGAACTTGACGGTTGTTCTACTGAACACTGTCAATTGACCGATTTTCTCCTACAATAAACCTTTGCAAACAAATCTAAACCCGAATATACTTTTCTTCACAAAACACGGTTCTCCAAACAATTGATAATAAAATTAAACTTGGTATTAGAGAATGTCAATTGCATATTATGTATTTCAAAGACGTACAAGAGAGTCCTTATATAGAATACATTAAGCTAAATATAGTAACTGTAATCTAGCCTAATCACAACCCTTGACATATATAAGCATATAAATTATTGTCTAACATTCCCCCTCAAGCTAAGATCGGGGAGCGACCTGTAGCTTGGATCTGATAAGTTGAAATCGTTGAGAGGATAGAGGCTTTGTAAACACATCTGCAATTTGATCATCTATCTTAATGAATTGTATAGAGAGCTTTCTTTGAGTGACTTTTTCTCTGACGAAATAAAAGCCTATCTCCATATGTTTTGTGCGAGCATGAAAAACTAGATTGGCTAAGAGATAAGTGGCCCTTAGATTGTCACACCATAAGACTGGAGCTGATGTCGTAGATGTGTGAAGTTCCTTTGGAAGCGCTTCAAGCCATGTTAACTCAGCATCATTGTCGGCTAAGGCTTTATATTCTGCCTTTGTTGATGACCAAGAGACAGTACGTTGTTTGCGAGCACGCCATGAAATGAGATTTGATCCAAGATAGATAGCATATCCTCCGGTGGATTGACGGTCATCAAGAGATCCAGCCCAGTCTGCATCAGAAAAGGCCGTGAGAGAGTGGCTATGGGCATCTCTGTAGGCATGAATCACGGAGGCTGATTTTTGTCTAATCAGCAAGCCATACTGTGAGGTTCCTTGTAAATACCGAAGAATTTTTTTCACAGCTGACCAATGATTTCCTGTTGGAGAGTGCATAAATTGACAAACTTTGTTGACTGCAAAAGTAATGTCGGTAAGAGTTAGGTACTGCAGAGCTCCAACTGTTTGTCTAATTTGACTGGATCATCAAAAGGTGAACTATCACTGGTAGCTAAATTTGAGTTGGTATTCATCGGTGAATCAACCGGTTTCGATTGAGAAAGACCTGCTTTCTGAATGACATCATAAATTTATTTTTGTTGTGAAAGAATCAAATCATTGTCCTTGTGGAGAACCTCGATGCCCAGAAAATATGGCAGAAGACACATGTCTTGGATCGCAAATGTGCTACTAAGCTTCTGAATGGTAAGATTAATCAACTGAGAGTTGCCGGTTAGGATGATGTCATCCACATAAACAAGCATGTACATTAAGGAACCGTTGTGTGAGTAAATAAAGAGAGATGGGTCAGTTTTAGATCCATGAAATCCAAGTTGCAATAAGACTTCCGAAAGACGGTTGAACCAGGCCCTTGGAGCTTGTTTGAGCCCATATAGGGACTTGTGAAGTAGACACACATGATTTGGCTTTTGTGAGTTAATGAAGCCCGGTGGTTGGCGTAAATAAATAGTTTCCTTGAGATCACCATGTAGAAATGCATTTTGCACGTCCAATTGTCTAAGTGACCAGTGCCTTGTCACGGCAAGAGATAGAACCACACGAATGGTGGTTGATTTTACCACCAGACTGAATGTTTCATGGTAATCAATTCCCGGTTGTTGGCTGAATCCTTTTGCTACCAAATGAGCTTTGTAGCGTTTGATATTGCCTTGTTCATCACGTTTCAACCTGTACACCCACTTACAATCAACAACTGTACACTTACAATCAACAACATTAGCATTAGGAACAGGTGGTACTAAAGTCCATTTGTTTTTTCTCGTCAAGGCTTTGAATTCCTCGGCCATTGCAGCATGCCATTGTGGGCTTTTGTTGAGAGGGTGGTTCGGTTGAAGAAGGTTGTGTGGTGGTGTGAAAGGCGGTGGCATTGTAAGGGGTTCTTTGTTTTGGATTTTGTCGAAGATGTTCCGGTTGTGGAAGTGGTTGATTTTCATTTGTTGTGGTTTGTTGAGGCGGTTGTTGGGTTGGTTGTTGTCGACTGTAAGAGTATTGGAGAGGTGGTTGAGGTAAATTGTGGGCTGGGAAAGATGGTTCATTGGGCTGTGAAGAATGAGGTGGACTGCTTTGGGTGTTGGTGGTTTGATGTGGACTGGTTGGTGGGCTGGTGGTGTGATGTGGGCTGGTTGGTAGGCTGGTGGCTTGATCTGTTGGGGTGGTGGGCGAGTCTTTTGGGCTCGTGGAGCTGCTGGAGCTATTGTCCGGTGAATCTGGTGGGCTGGATGAATGATGGATTGGGCTGTTTGGGTTGTTTGGGCTGGCGGATTGTTCTGATGTAGTAGGTGGTTGGGTTTGTGGTACAGAAGATGGATAGAATGAGAAGTACAGATCAGGAGTGGATGTGGGTGATGGAGACAAGGACGAGTGGAGAAAAGGAAAATGTGCCTCATGAAACCGCACGTGTGTCGAGCGACGTAAATACGGTTAGTGGCAGGGTCAAGACAATGATACCCGTGATAAGAAGAGCTATACCCTAAGAAAACACAGGATAGTGAGCTGAAATCCATCTTGTGTGAATTATATGGGCGGAGGTGTGGAAAACATTGGCATCCATGACAAGGATTTAACATGGTTCGGTCGGTGTAACCTACGTCCACGGGCTGCAACTATGGTTTTTTTTATTTGCTCAGTGCAAAGATTACAAATACATGACAGGGTATATATAGAGACTAATTAGGGTTAACAACTTAATGAACAAGAAAACTAAACATGGGCTCAAGCCCAAAGCCTTCACAAATGCAACAGTCATACAAAATGATACAACATTCCTTTCTCATACATGTTATTTTGTAGCTGAAGTTTGCAACCCTTGACTTGGAGTTGCATAGTAAGTATGTTCCTGGTGGACTTGAATCTATCTATGATGTTGACCAAAGGGTCGTAAAAGAACTCAACTGATCCCTCCACTTCCAGGATCGGTTCCTTGTGGTTTCAGCCATATTTTTGCAGGTCGGTTCCTTACAAAGATTGCTTTCATTTGGTCTAATATCAGTGATGGAGCAAGTATTCTTGTATGCTTATTTTAACTCCACCATTTTTTGATGTGATGGTCAATAACAGGTGGATATGCTGCTGGTTACTACAGTTACAAGGTATATTCTTTGTTTTTTCCCACTCTTTTTCATCGGTTGTTTCCAGTTAGTTCTGATAATCAAGATCCAATCTTTTCAGTGGGCAGAAGTGTTATCTGCAGATGCTTTTTCAGCATTTGAGGATGCTGGGTTAAATGATGATAAGGTATGAGTGAATTCGTGAAAATGTATTTTATAGTTCCATCTTACTCTCCTTTAAGCGAATCAATTAAGGAAAATTATAGAAAAATGGCGGATTGTTCTTGATGTAGTAGGGGGTGGGTTTGTGGTACAGAAGATGGATAGAATGAGAAGTACAGATCAGGAGTGGATGTGGGTGATGGAGACAAGGAGGAGAAAGAGGAAAAGGAAAATGTGCCTCATGAAAACCGCACGTGTCGAGCGACGTAAATACGGTTAGTGGCAGGGTCAAGACAATGATACCCGTGATAAGAAGAGAGCTATACCCTAAGAAAACACCAGGATAGTGAGCTGAAATCCATCTTTGTGAATTATATGGGCGGAGGTGTGAAAACATTGGCATCCATGACAAGGATTTAACATGGTTCGGTCGGGTAACCTACGTCCACGGGCTGCAACTATGGTTTTTTTTATTGGCTCACAGTGCAAAGATTACAAATACATGACAGGGTATATATAGAGACTAATTAGGGTAACAACTAATGAAACAGGAAAAACTAAACATGGGCTCAAGCCCAAAGCCTTCACAAATGCAACAGTCAGCATACAAATGATACAACATTCCTTTCTCATACATGTTATTTTGTAGCTGAAGTTTGCACCCTTGACTTGGAGTTGCATAGTAAGTATGTTCCTGGTGGACTTGAATCTATCTATGATGTTGACCAAAGGGTGCGGTAAAAGAACTCAACTGATCCCCCACTTCCAGAGGATCGGTTCCTTTGTGGTTCAGCCATATTTTTGCAGGTCGGTTCCTTACAAAGATTGCTTTCATTTGGTCTAATATCAGTGATGGAGCAAGTATTCTTGTATGCTTATTTTAACTCCACCATTTTTTGATGTGATGGTCAATAACAGGTGGATATGCTGCTGGTTACTACAGTTACAAGGTATTATTCTTTGTTTTTTCCCACTCTTTTTTCATCGGTTGTTTCCAGTTAGTTCTGATAATCAAGATCCAATCTTTTCAGTGGGCAGAAGTGTTATCTGCAGATGCTTTTTCAGCATTTGAGGATGCTGGGTTAAATGATGATAAGGTATGAGTGAATTCGTGAAAAATGTATTTTATAGTTCCATTCTTACTCTCCTTTTAAGCGAATCAATTAAGGAAAATTATAGAAAAACAACTGCTCCTGTTCTGACTGGTTCAAGAACTGATCTTTTTTTGAAATAACGGGAACCAAACCGGGTTTTTCTAACAAACAAAAACTAAGCCTTGCGTAACTGGTTCATTGCTTTTTTATTTTTGTGGTTCTTATCAATTTTTGCACACCCTTAATCATTCATGGCTCTTATGATCTTGGAATGAAATGAAACTGCTCGATATACAGGCATTAAGAGACACAGGATACAGATTCCGAGACACTGTACTTGCTCTTGGAGGTGGAAAAGATCCATTAGAGGTTCAAATTTTCATATTGCATTTTCTTTATCTTTCTCATTGGCATAAATGATAGAATCTAATATAATATGTTCCTAGAAAGAGTAGAATGTCATTTCTCTGTCTTACGTGTAACTCTGTGTTTTAAAGTGCAGGTTTTATTGAATTCCGAGGGCGTGAACCCTCTCCCGAGCCGCTGTTAAGGCACAATGGCCTGTTACAGACAACTGCATGAACATCCAGTGGCATGCTGCACAAGTTCACATAGTAGATTTGAACTTGCTGAAATTGATCAGGAGGATAAAGTTGCCCATACTATAGATAACAAAGTTTCAGGTGCCTTCACTGAAAAGCAAAGTACATTCTGTCTGTATTCTGTTTTTATACAAGTTCAATTTTGGTTTTTTTTGGCCATGATAATATAGTTGGTGTACTGTGATCACTGCCCTTACATATAGGCGTGAAATTAATCGATTGCATGATAGCACTTTTGACCCCCTAACTTCGGATTATTTCAAGAGCTTCTCACACTATGATCAAAATCATTTTCTTGATTGGACCTCTTCTGGGAGCTCCACGGCTGGTGCGCAGCTTTCAAGTACTTTCTGAGATCATGTGTGACAAGTAAAAGTGGCCCCTTAAAATAGAAACTTATATATATTAACAAAACTCATTACTATGATAATCATTAAAATAATAAACAAAACAAGTCTATCTTGTGATGGTAGACTGGGTTAAAATTATCAGTTATGATAAGCCTTAAATAAAGTTAGATTTTTTATCTGTGATTATGCAATAGTGGATCGGGTTAGTTGAGCCTACTCTAAATATGTTACTAGGTAATTTAATATTTATTAATTCTGCATATTCTACGGCATATAATTACTAATAAGTTTTATTATGTTTTTTTAGATATATTAAACAACAACGGTGTCCTAAATAATAAAAAAATAAACCTTTAAAGGTTTGGGCATGCTTATGGCTGGCCCTGGGAAGCTATGTTTGTCAGAACATCATCCGTTATTATTGCCACCAGGGCGGACTTACATTGGGGGGAGGGGTAGCTCGGGATACCTCTAAACTATCATTACTATTTTTATTTTTATTTTTCACGTTGTATGTATTGGGATACACCTGGTGAAAATTAGGATAACTCTAGAATCTAGAATCACAATATTAATTACAATATTAAAACTTAAAAGCTCAAAACTTATTAAACTTGAAATGCCCAATTAAAACTAAAAGATTTGGGTATTCTTCTAATTATTTTTTAGTTTCTTTACTTTTGATTTAGATTCTAGGGTTATGAAATTGTGTGTAATTGATTATAGTTTACATTTTGTTAGAATAAAATTAGACGTTAGGTTACAGTTTACTTTCTAACCATAGTTGTTATTGTGTAATTAATTATAGTTTACACTTTGTTTTAAAATTAGAAGACTTGAAACTTGAAAGATTAAACCTCATTTTAATCTAGCCTTGGTTTTTATCGGTTGCAACAACAACTGTTATTCTGTATTTGACTTTAGGTTAGAGTTTGATTTCTAATCTAGCGTTGGTTTTACCGGTTGCATCACAACTGTTGAAAGATGTTTTTCTAGATTAAAGCTTTATTAAGACGAATATAAGCAATCAAAAGGGTGAAGATTATCTTAACGATGCTCTAATTTCTAGTTCGAAAGAGAAACATTTGATAAAGCAAAAGATAATGATGTAATGGATCGATTTCAAGTGATAAAAACAAGATGAGAAATCTACTAGGTACTTGTTTAACTTTATTTATTAAAGTGTTTTTTTTTTGTTCATTATCAAAAAAATGTACTGCAAAGAAAAAAAGGATTTAGGATACCTCTAAACATTTGAACTAGATCCACCACTGATTACCACACAATGAGGTTGGATTTGGAAGAATAGTGATGACAACGTATTGGATAGGAGAAAGTTTTTGGTAATCATAGGTGTAGTTTGTTTTTTTAGAGGTAAAATGTCTGTAGTGTGCGAATCACATTTGTAGATATCTGCAGAAAAAAAAGATGGATCAAACCTCTATCTGTAGAAAAAAAAGGTAAATCAAACCTCTGCAGTCTGCAAAAAGAAGATTGTTTGGTTTTTAATTTCTACACACCGATAAAATAAATTGAATTTTAAATAAATCAATTTTTTAAACTTAATATTGTATACGAGGATCAAAATTCACTCTATAACATGTAATTTCCAGTCAAAGATACAATAATGGAAAATCACTGAAAGTTAAAATCAAATAATCACAACACGATATAGAATCTCAGGAAATTGTAAACCAATTAAGGAAACAGAATCACAAACCAGAAAGTTAAGCCTTGACTGATCTGGTTTTGGCCGATGATTGGAAACTGCACGACCATAGCATCCGACCCGAAGCTTAACCTGAAACAAGATCGGCTTCCTTTCTGGCTCATGTAGACAGTGATTGCTCTGTTTTCTGAGGTGAGCGACGGGTGGGGTGCGTGAGGGTTGGGGTGTGCGACGGCTGCAGCCTGCAGGTGGTCAGATGCGAGGGAGAGGGTGGCCAGAGGCGAGGGATAGGGTGGCCGGCGGCGAGGGGGAGGGTGGCCGGTGGCAAGAGCATGGTGGAGGGTTGGGAGGCGGCTGGAAAGTGGAGGAGGGTAGAAGGGTTTTGAGAAGAGAGGGGTTTGAGAAGAAGATGAGTTGAGAGAGGTTTGAAGCCATGTTTTTTGGTCTACCAAGAATGCAGATACTGTCTCTGCGCGTGATCTGCACGCGACACAAACACAAAAACATTCGTAAATCTTTTTAAAAAAGACAAACACCAGCTTAGTTTTGAAATTAATATAAAACAAGTTCCATACATGTCCGCACCCGTTATCCATAGTGTAGGTATTGGGTGTATTCCTGTTTATGATTATGTGGATCATTAGTTTGTAACAACATCGATTACATATTCAATTGTGTTTTTCTGGTTTACCCTCAACAATTCAACTCTTTTCAAGCTTTTATTCAATTCAACTCTGACTCGTTTCACGCTTTTATTCAACTGGTTTACATCACTTAGTCCCGCTTTATAGAAATAAAAAAAACAACAATTGGATGATATAAGCATATCATGAGGGCAAAGTAAATCATGAACCCACAAAATGCTTTCATTTACCGCAAGATAGTTTTTCCTATTTACTATCTATGCCTACCTGCTGCTGCAACTTCCTTCCATATTTCTAACTGTCATTACATTAACTTCCCAACTATCAAGTGTCCTATCACCTAAACTTCAGTCATCACTAAATCTTGTTAATTCCTTTACATATAGCCCTACACCTGCAAAAACCTCTAATCCCCTGCCTTCAATCTCTATCATTGCACCACCTTTGGTGTTGAGTTCACCTCCTGTTCATTATAGCTATTCCCTGAACAAGTTCCTGACCCAGAATCTGCACCCAAATGACACCACCATTTACAACACATTCAAACAACAATTCATGATGCATTCATAGAGATGATTCTTGTTTAATGTTTTTTATTATTATTATTATTATTATTACCACTAGATGATGAATCACTATCCGAGCTCCACTCACTGCTACTAACATTTACAGCATCCTTCTCAATCTCAACAGGAGGGAAGATGGTCGATTGCATCTCCTCTCCTATATCGATATCCTCTTCTTCCACCACACGTCCATTACCCGTAGGCTGGCATCAAAACAATCAAGAATTATCAGCCAAAATCAATCAAGAAACACGAAAATGAACAATGTCAAATGCTTACATTGCGGGTTTGTATAAAAGACACCGAATTGGTAACGAGCTCCTTTCGGGTGCTGCAGATGAAGCTGTGCAGCCCCCAGAGCGTATCGTTATCAAGAACTGCAAGATCGAGCTCGATTTCATCCCCTTGGTGTTCTAAACCCGAAACCCCTTTCTTTACAATCGCCATTATCTGATCCATCCCTTCAGGCCCTAATTGCAGATCAAAAAGCTTGCTGCAAGCTCTGATTTCTCCTCTGCTGTCATCTCCGGTTTGTTCGAAACCCTAACCACCGGTGCCCCCCTTTAGCAGCATTCGATTGATGAACCACAGGTGTTTCTACACCAATTGGTGCGTTTGGGACTAGTTTTTCGACTGCAATCGGTACGCTAACAGACCGATTCTGCTTCTTCACTTGATTAACACAAGTTTTCTGATACCTTGAATTGACAAATCTTCAAACAGCAACAGAAGCCTCTCCGCCATGATGAACACATCAGACCCCTTACCATTATACACCATCGCATTGTGAACGTCAATCTAACATCAGACGCAAACGCCAAAGGAGACTCATACTCGTTCTTCGCAAGCTACACTTAATCGTCCCAAATCCATCGGAACTAATGACGTTATGATAATCATACAGCTTCAACGCAGCAGCATCAACAGGAGTATAAACACCCACCATGCTTGTGCGTCATCAGCTTCCCCAATATCTGCCCACATTCCCTCATGATCATCTTCCTCTTCGCTGCAGTGGTCATACGACCACACTGCTTCTTCGTCTCCCTCACCGGCGGTGAACGATTCGTGCGTTTTTGCCCCACGGCTGTCTTTTGAGCCTCTTTCGGAACCACCGGCGGTGGATGATGACTAGATTTAGGCATCAATGTCGAACAGACCCATTGCCGGAGGACCCGTACCCGTTCGAGGTCAGACATTAACCGTTTCTTCAGCTGTTTAAGCTCTCTTCTGCTGTACGACCCAAGGCGAAATGTAATGTACCTGTAGCCAGATGAACCGATGGATGCAGGTTGTGGAGGAGCAGAATGCGGAAGCTGTTGATGATTTCTCCGGTGAAAACCTCTGCTATTGGTGTTACTGACGAAGAAATGGATAGAATTAGGGCTAGGGCTAGGGTTAGGGTTAGGGTTAGCGTTTTGGAAAGTGTTTAACCTCATGAAACTAACATTGCCATTGTTGTTGGTGAATCGACTCATGAAATCACTCGATCGTGGGCCATTTCTGCTTGTTAAAACCGCAGACGCCATAGAAATCACAATGACGATGTCAACAAAAGGGGATTGTGGGATCAGAAGGCTGTTTTAACTTCCGGCAACTAATCTCCGGCGAAGAAACGGCCGAAATCCATGAAAAACTGATCGGAGAGCGTCGCCGGAGACAGTTCGCCGGAGATGATTATCTGAGGGTGGAATAAAGTGAGTGAGATGATGAGGTCGCTATCGTATCAAATTTATAGGGCAGGGGATCTGCCCGATGGTATAATGAGGCAGGTTGTGGGCCGTTGATTTTGATTTTGACGGACGGATGTGGCTTGATGAGCTGCCCGCAACTGACTACGGCAGATATTGGAATGGAGGGACAAGATTGGTTTGGAGTGGACACGTGGACGGTTGTGATGGAATGCATTAAAGGGTTGCCTTTTTTGGGAAATTTCATCCGTGAACGACTTACCATCTTGTGATTTAGTTTTGAGCAGGGCGAATATTTCGTGCTTAGTGGATATTTTTAATAGAAATTAGTCAAAATGTTATTTTTTTTCCTTTGTAAAATAGGATCTAAACGAGTGTTGTTTAGCATACAAGTCAAGTTTAAACAAGGTTGAATTTAAATGAAAGCATATTGAAAAAAAATGTTTGAGCATGAGCTTTATATATTAATATTACAATAAATTGTATAAATGATCCATATGTTTTGATTAAATTGTATTTTTAGTCTATAAATCATAAAAATTATAAAGTTTGTCTAAATTTTTTATGTGTGTTGCATGTTTGGTTTTTGACATTAAATTCCATTAGTTTTAAAGCATTTCATAAAAATATGAATTAACTTTAGATTTAATTTCGGGGACCAAATATAGAATGTCCACATAAAATTTAGAATATCTTTGAAAATTTTAAAATCTGGGGATTAAAATGTGTAATACGCACACAAAAGCTTTGACATTCTAATAAAATCATAGGGACTATTTAGCATATTTTCTAGTTATAAATTAATACATTTGCTTTTCACTTTCTCTCTCCTTAACAATTTATATGAGCTTCCTTTTCATAATTTGATTCAAACCTCTTTCACAATAAGACTAGAGTACCAAAAAAATTTCTAAGTGATATTTAATTCAAATACCAAACATGATTGAGAGAAAACAATTCGAAGACCTTAAGCAAGAGGTTCAACCGAATAAGTTAGTGTAATTATATGATTGTAAACTTTTATGATTAACTTTATTGTTAAAGAGGTGGATTAAAATTCAGGGACCTATTCTGCCATATTCTTAAAGTGTTATTGTTGGGTTATTATGTCTGATTAATAACTTAGGGGTTGAATGTGTCAATGTTTCATTTTCACTAGACTTAAGTGTGAAGATTAGTAATCATGTTGTTGGAGTTCGTTAATGGTTGTTATATAGCTTGTGATAGTTGATCTTGAGGGTAACATCTTCATTCTTGTTTTCTTATTGTATTCTTTTCATAATCAAAGAAGTATAGTGTTGATGTTCATGAACGAGTGATTGTGATTCAATTTCCTTAATGGATTTCATTAATTGGTATCCGAGGCAAGTAACGACTTGAAATTGAAATTGAGCGATTTGATTCGTGTAAGCAATTGGTATCAATCAAGGGTGAAATTGCTTGATTGAGAGAGTGTCGGTGAATTCGAGTTAGAGAAATTCGATGGTAGAAATGATTTGGATCATGGAGGTTGAAGATGAGGGCCCTCACTATAGGAATTAAGGCTTTTTGTGGCGATATTTCTCGTCGCAAAAAGTTCCTAATTCATCGCAATATGTTATTTGCAACGAAATATCGTCGTTATAAATTCACCGTGAATAACTGGTCTCAAAAGGTTTATTGCGACGAAGTTTGCGACAAATTTTTTGTTGGGTCCACTTGTTTTAAAAAAAGGGAAATGCGTGGGAAAAGGTTTTTTGCGACGATATTTTTCGTCGCAAATGTATTTTTAATTTTCTTTTAATATTATAAATATTATAATTAAATAATGCTTATTCTTTTTTGCGACGCATATCGCCGCAAATTTTTTGACCAGAAATGTTTTTTGCGACGATAGGTCGCCGCAAATTTTTTGACCAAAAATCTTTTTTGCGACGGAAAATCGCCTCAGAAAACCTTCTATTTTTTTTATATTCTGTTGCATTTGCAGCAATTCACCCAGGTATTCCTAGGTACCAAATCTGCTGTCCAAAGTCACTAATACCATCCCAACTATCAAACCAATTGCAATTAGAAAGGATAACATATAAACCAACTATTGTCTAAAGTTAACAAGTCATACAAACAAATGTTCAAAAATGTTTCAAAATATTCATAACAACATCAAATCAAAATCCTATGAGTTTGACAACCCACCTTCATCATCTTCATCACTTTGTTGAGAATGACTACTTCTCTTCAAGGCGCTCTGGACTTGAGTTTGGATTTGACTCTGCATTTATGCCATCATATTAGCCAATATCTGAGACTGCCATTGTTCTTGCTCACTTGCCAGTCTCGCTGCTATCATCTCCTCAACCTCAGCCTGTGAGAACATCCGCTGATCCGTTTTATGAGGTGGAGATGGGGGTTGTGAAGGCACGCTCAGTATTGGCCTGATGCCACGTTCCCACCCGGGCCGCTCCCCCAAGACTCTGACATTTCAGGGTGTTGTTGTTGAAGCGCGACCATTTGCTCCTATTTAGTTTACAAAAAACAATAACCAATGTTATATATATGGGGATGTTATATATACTTTATTTTTATAAGATTGTAAAGTGTGTAGATTACTTACATAGTATGTAGGGAATAAATTACCGCTTGAATCGGTATAGAAGCGGCGACATGCTAATACGGCACTACCAGGTTCATCAGAACCCTCTTCCCGCTGTAAACACATTAGATAGATATTAATCATATAATAGTAACTTACAAACACATAAAACAATTTATAAACACATTAGATTAAAACAACTTACAAACATATAATGACACTGGGCTAGAGATGTCCGATTGCCATGTCCCTTGATCGACTGCTTCCCTTTGTTGGACTTGTTGGTTGTAGACCGAGCCTTGACTTCAGGAGAAGTGTAGTAATCCACATAGCCTTTCCACTCAGATTCTTGCATGTCAGGTGGCACAACATCGGAAATATCAACCCTGTCCTCCCCACCTTTTTTGCTAAAATGCTTTTGCTTGAACCGGTATTTGTGATCTTTATACCGGTTTGCAGCATATTTCTCAATGCCTGCCCTCAGGCCTTCGTGGGGAGTCATATCAAAATATATCTTGAAATTATGAAAACAAATAGCTTAGTGTATATATATTTAAACACTGAATTTAATTATCAAAAACTTAACCTTTAAGTCATGCCAGATAGTCGCCTTAAACTCTGCAGGTATCTTTCTCCAGCTCTTGTAGTTTTGAGGAAATTTGTCAACGAGGGTGCCAACCAGTGAAGCAAAGGTCGCCTGATTGGCACCTACAGGTTTGTAGGTGTCATGCGTACCTTGCTCAAATTCAATTGTGAGCAAATTTCCTTGGGGATTTCTCTTGCGCATACCCTGAAGTGTGGTCTTCCCACGCTTGCCTTGTCCTGCAAATTCAAGTAAACAAGAAAAACACAAGTAAATCAAAATTCAACAAATATAGCAACAAGTCTAAAATGCAGTACAAATTACTAACTTACATTCTGACTTCTATGTTAATTATATATTTTCATTTTAAAAGATAATAGTATAAAAATTCATCATAGCTCTCCCGCTACCGCTGCCACTGCCGGAGTCTTCACTGACCTTGCACTGTCATGGCGGCTGCCACGATCGATCATCACCGGGATGACCACCACGAGGTGGACCACGACCATAGGTATCCCCACCATGACCTTGTGCCACGTCTGCCATCTATAAAAAAGATTATACAAGTATACAAATATACCGCAAATAGCATTAATATTTGCTTACAATATTTTGAATAATTAGCTAAACACACACAATTGAAAAAACAATTCAATAAACATAATAATTCAAACATAATACATGATTTGATAAAAATTAAAATTAAAATCAATCGGATTCATCGGTGTGATAAGAATCTACCCACAATTATTATTAGATTCGTCTATATCATCATCTGAATCATCAGAAACATCAATTGCGTTGTCTGCATCGTTGGCTTCACCATCATCCGTATCTTCGTATGCCTCGTCCTCTATATCTACATGTTCAAGGGAAGCATCGACTTCTATTGCATCATCTCTACTTAAACCATCATAAGTCAAATTATCCAAGTCAGCAGACAACAAAGGTCAGATGAAGTGCTGCCATGTATTAAATCTGCTTACTTATTTTCCATGATAATATCTCGGTCCCAAATCTTCTGATGATTCACCTCTTGGACGACCTTCCAATGTCTATTTGATTGAACTCTTTGACCGGCTTTAGACGGTTCGTCAAGATAAAAGACTTGATCTGCTTGTGTTGCAGGAATGTATTAGTCATTTGTAAACCATTTAGTTTGAGTAGAAATACTGGTTATGTTATTCTTAATGACACAAAGTTTGTTGTTATTAGTTTTAAACCATTTACATCGAAACAACACAACCTTGCAACGATCTAGATAACCTAGCTCCAGAATCTCTTCCAACAAACCATTTTTAGTTGCATGCCACACACCCGTTCTCAAGGATCACCTGAGTTTTCTGCTTTTTCTAACCCTGAGCGAGAATATCGCGAGAGACACGCTCCGCCTTGTGTGCGTTTACGTGCAATCTTAGATTCTAAGGTACGTTCTATTTCTTTTATTGAGTTAGTTCTAATGGGTGATGCTAACACCCCTAGGCATACCGTTAATGAGAGAGCATCAGATGGTTTCACTAAAGCCAGACCGTCAATCAACCGTCCCGCGATTAATGACACGAATAACTGGAAGATTCCTTCGTATGTCATGTCTACAATCACAAATGCCACCCAGTTCCACAGACTGTATGACGAGGATGCCCCTAGTCACGTCTCCCATTTTGTTCGTATCTGTGACACCTTTAACATTTCTGGTGTGACAGAAGATACTATCTATCTTCCTCTCTTCTTGTTTACATTGCAGAATCGAGCTGCTTTGTGGCTCAACACCTTAGCCCAGGATTCCATTACTACTTAGGCCAATTTGCAGACAAAATTCCTTAAGAAGTATTATCCACCTTCTAGGGCCAGCCAACTTAGATAGCAGATTTACTCCTTTCGTATGGATCCCGATGAACCTTACTATATGGCGTGGGAACGCTTCAACACTTTTCGTAGTAGATGCCCTCAGCATAGGTTGACCGAGTGGGCACTTATTGAGAAGTTCTACAACGGACTTACCTATGCAACTCAACTCATGTTCAATACTGCTGCCGGATGACACAGTATGGAGAAGAAGACTGCAGAAGAGTGTGAGGAGATGTTCGAGAGCTTTGCATTGTCTAAGCAGCAGCATCCGCAAACTAGGAATTCCATTCCTAGTACTAGAGCCCCCACTTCCTCTTCGAGGTGTGTTCATCACGTCATAATTGATACTAGTGTGGCCGCTGCCCTAGAAGCTATGCAACGGGACATCCGGGACCTGTAGATGAGTGTTAATAAGTGTGAGGTTTGTAGAGGTGGCCATGATACGATAGAATGTCCAGTTACGAGTCATGAGCTAGTAGATTTTGTGAGTGCTTAGGGTAGGGGTTCAAGTGGTGCGTTTTTTGGTTCGTATAACCAGGGTTGGAGAGGTCACCCTAACTTTGGTTGGAGATGGGGGAAACCCACCTGGCTTTTAGCAGAGATAAAAACAACCAAGTGGAGGAGATGTAGGCCCTAGTGCTGGTGCTAGTGGGGGTATGGATAAGGAGTTGAAGGACATACTCTCTACCCAAACTCAGTTACTCACTCAACTGATCAATAAAGATCAAGAAACCCAGAAAAGATTGAGTGAGCATGACGTTCTACTAAAGAGTTAGCAATCTGCTTTCCTAGACTTGCAGCATTCTGTAGGTGACATAGCTAAGAAATTAGAACACCAACCTGTAGGTTCTTTCTTAGGGAGCACTCTACCGAATCCCAATGCGACTGCGAAAGCAGTGATGACACGAAGTGGTAAAGGAGGAACATAGGAGAAGCATGTGACACGAGAAGAAGAGGAAGTGGATGAAGAGATTGAGATGGAGACTCCTAGAGGGGCGTAATAGAGGCTAGACCCAATAATTACCGTGCCGAGTAGTGAGTCTCCACAGGAGGAAGTAGTGGAGAAGAAGAAGGTTGAAGTGAAGAAGACAACTCCCAAGATAGATTTGAGCTGAGCTCGATGAAGCTGAAATTTGCTAAGGATTAGGGACATTTTCTGGAGTTGTTTGAACAACTCAAAATCAATCTTCCATTAGTAGAGGCACTCCAGCATATGCCTAAATATGCAAAGTTTCTTATGGATCTTCTTTCTAACAAGAATAATCTGGAGGACCTTTCGATTGTCACACTGAGTGAGCATTGCTCTGCAATGGTGTAGAGTAAACTACTAGAGAAATCAGCAGACCTGGGTATTTTCACTATCCCATGTTTGTTTGGTAGTTCTACTATGAGCCACGTGTTGGATGATCTTGGTGCTAGCATAAATTTGATGCCTTACTTGATTTATAAGAAGCTAGACCTTGGAGATCCAACTCCAATGAGCATGAGCATATCCTTAGCTGACATAGTGATCAAATATCCACGAGGCATTGTTGAGAATTTGTTGGTGAAAGTAGACAAATTTGTGTTCCCCGTAGATTTCATCATCCTTGACATGGAAGCAGATGATAGAGTCCCTCTCATTTTGGGACACCCTTCTTACGCATAGTTAAGGCATTGATTCATGTATATAAGGGTAAGATCACACTTCGTGTAGGGGTGGAAACTGTCACTTTTGATGTCTCTAATGTGATGAACCACTCTGGTAGTCAGGACGATTCAGTCTATTTTCTTAATGCATTTTTTTCTCACATGAATCGTTTCCTGGACTACATTAGTGGAGCAGATCTGATGCCCACATCTGACCTCAACGAGGAGAACTAGGAGACTAAGATAGAGGGTGACCTTGATCCTAGTATTAACTACCTGGTCACTGAGCTTCCTTAGTATCTAGAGGTGTTTGCTATTGGAGATGCTACTAAGGAGGGGAGGAAGCCTTCAGTAGAAACATCCCCATCCCTAAAGTTAAAGGAGTTGCCATCACATTTAGAATACACATTTCTAGATGGTGAGGTGGGTTTACCCGTCATCATATCTTCACATCTGATGGAGGAGGAGAAGAGAAGGTTGATTGAAGTGCTCAGGGAGCACAAACAGGCGATTGCGTGGAAACTCACTGATATTAAGGGCACAGCTCTTCCTTTTTCATACACAAAATACTGATGGAGGATGAGTATAACCCTGTTATTTAGAGACAGGGGATGTTCAACCTTAACATGACAGAAGTGGTGAAAGAGGAGGTTCTCAGACTCCTCGATGCAGGATTAGTATATCCCATTTCTGACTCCATTGGGTGAGCCTGCTTCGGGTCATCCCAAAGAAAGGAGGGATGAAGGTAATCATGACTGATAAGAATGAGGGTATCCCTTCAAGAATAATCATTGGATGGAGAGTTTGTATTGATTATAGAAAGCTAAATGAAGCTACTAGGAAAGACCACTTCCCCCTTCCATTCATTGATCAGATGTTGGAGCATTTATCTGGGCAGCAGTTTTACTGCTTCCTTGATGGTTTCTCTGGTTATTTCTAGATTCCCATTGCACTAGAGGATCAAAAGAAAACCACTTTTACATGCCCACACGAGACTTTTTCATACCGTCGTATGTCATTTGAGTTGTGTAACGCTCCTGCCACTTTTCAGAGGTGTATGGTGGCTATCTTGCAAGACATGATAGAGAAATCCATGGAGGTGTTTATGAATGATTTATCTGTGTTCGGGAGCTCATTTGATCATTTCTTAGAGAATCTAGAGAGGATGTTAAGGAGATACGTAGAGACAAACTTAATGTTGAATTAGGAGAAGTGACACTTTATGGTGACTGAGAGGATTGTTCTTGGGCACAAGATTTCACGTGAGGGTATCGAAGTGGATAGGGCTAAGATAGGACTTTTAGTAGACTTCCTCCACCAACTAACGCGAAATCCATTCATAGTTTTTTAGGTCATGCGGGATTTTATCATAGGTTCATTCATGACTTTTCCAAAATCACCTGACCCATGACCCGCCTTCTTAAGAAGGATGTTCCATTTGTCTTTGACAAAGAATGAGCAGCTTACAAGCGCCACTATTCTTGTGGCCCTTAACTAGAGTTTACCTTTCGAGGTGATGTGTGATGCTAGTGACTAGGCAGTCGGGGCCGTCCTAGGACAGAGGAAGGACAAACACTTCCATCTCATCTATTACATGAGTAAGACACTAAACAAAGATCAAGAGAATTACACAACTACTAAGAAGGAGCTTTTAGCGTTTGTCTTTGCATTCGACAAGTTCCGATCCTATCTCGTGCTTTCTAAGACCATCATGTACATTGACCATGCAGCTTTGCGCTATTTTTTCGCGAAGAAAGATGCTAAGCCTCGACTGATATGATGGATCTTACTTTTTTCTGAGTTTCTCATCGAGATTAAGGACAAGAAGGGAGCTGAGAATGTAGCAGGGGATCACCTCTCGCGACTAGAGGATCCGAATATAGAGGAGATACGGGAGGAAGCCATTGGGGACAGATTCCCCTATAAGGACTTGAGGTACATGAGAGAAGAGGAGGAAGGTATGCCATGGTTTTCTGATTTGGCAAACTACTTAGCTGATGGTAAGGTGATTGGAGGAATGACATCTCAACAGAGAAAGAAGTTCTTTTCAAATGCTAAGCACTACATATAGGATGCGCCTTACTTATTCCGTGTGAGTGCTGATAGGTTATTGACGAGGTGCGTGAGTAGAGAAGAAGGATTGGAGATCCTTAAGCATTGTCATAACATCATGGGCCATCATACATAGCAAAGAAGGTGCTAGATTATGGGTTTTATTGGCCGACAGTGTTTAAGGATGCGAGTGAGTAAGTGAGGAGTTATGATGCGTGTCAGCGGTCCGGTAACATTTCCAAGCATAATGAGATGCCCTGAAACCCGATTCAAATAGTAGAGGTTTTTTATGTTTGGGGTATAGATTTTATGGGTCCATTTCCCGCGTCTAGAGGAAATAAGTACATTTTTATGGCTATAGACTATGTGTCCAAGTGGGTTGAGGCTCAAGCCTTGCCCACTAATAATGCAAGAGTGGTCCTATTGTTCTTGAGAAAGTTGTTTAGTAGGTTTGGTACTCCTAGGGCATTGATTAGCAATAGAGGAACACATTTTTACAATGCCCAACTGGAGAAGGTGTTAGCATGTTATGGAGTTACACATAGATTATCCACTGCCTATCATCAAACTAGTGGTCAAGTAGAAAATGCAAATAGAGGGATTAATAGGATTTTAGAAAAAATGATTGGAACAAATCGTAAGGTTTGGGCGGAATTGTTAGATGATGCACTATGGGCCTTTAGAACAACATTCAAAACACCTATAGGGACTACACCTTTCAGGATAGTTTATGGTAAGACGTGTCATTTACCGGTAGAGTTAAAGCATAGAGCATTTTGGGCACTTAAGGCAGTTAACCTTGACTTGTCTAAGGAAGGTAAGAACTGGTATCTTCAATTGAATGAGTTAGAGGAACTTAGAGATGAGGCATATGATAGATCGTGGAGTTATAAGGAGAGAACAAAGTCGCTGCATGATAGGAAATTGAAGGATGTGAAAGAGTTCAAGTGTGGGGATAGAGTGTTGTTATATAATTCAAGATTGAAACTATTCCTAGGAAAGCTTAAATCTAGGTGGAGAGGACCATTTATAGTGAAAGAAGTTTTTCCATATGGCGTCATTGAAATTCAAGACGATTCTGGTAGTTCATGGAAAGTGAATGGACACCGACTAAAACATAGGAGAGTCCATGGAGAACAAGAACGAGGAGGATGTAGCCCTCCTTGATGTTCCTAAGGTTTGAGAGATGAGAGGTTGCTTTCGGGTTACTTCCCGAATGTAGAGTTTGTAAAAGTTTCGTGTTTCTTTTTTTAGCTCATTAGTGTGTTCATTGTGTTTTTGGGTGTTATGCTTTGGTATTGTTTGTGTTTTGTAGGATTCATACCAGAATTGAAGAGGGAACTTAGAAGGAATGAAGTTCCAGGTTTGTCTATAATCAAAACAAGAATTGAAACATTTTTTAGAGGTGAATAGTGGTTAGAAAGTTAAGACTTGAAATTTTTTCTAAGTAAAAATCTATAAATATTTCTGAAAAAACCAATCTATGCTATACGCACAGAATGGTATCACCGTCTGCGTGCATCGCATAGATGAAAGTCAAACGGTCAACATCACATCCTATGCTATACACGCAGGATAAGCCATCTTGGTGCGTATCGCGTAGGAGCTCTTATCTACGAAAAAATAAGAACCGCCCTTGTGCCCCCTCAACCACACAACCTAACCCCCTTTTCAACCCTCTCTTTCCCATAACCGACCCCCACCACCGACTTTTCTCCAATCACCATCAACCTTCCACCATCCACCACCGTCGCACCACCACCAAACCACCACAAACTGTTGCTAACACCATCCACAACCACCTTCCACCGACTCCAGCCCCTAACCCCATCACCAACCACCTATTCCCATCCCTTTCTCTACCTCTCTCCATTAATTTCGATCAACCTTTCCAATTTCATTCGCACGTGAGAGATTTAGAAATTGTTTCAATTGTGTGTGTTCTTGTTCAATTCTTTCTTCAATAAAAAGGTATGTATTTCCTCCTTCTTTCTAAGTTTATGTTTATGCTTGGTTTGTTTTTTTAATTCTTAGTTCATTTAGGTTATTATTTAATTTTTTCACTTGTTGAACCAGATTAATTGTTGACATTGCATCAAATTGCTTGAAATTGAAGTTGAATTTAGAAGTGATTGTTGGATGAAATTAGGATTTCATGTCAAATTAAGTGTGGGTATGGTTGGTAGAGGATGATTATGCCCGCTTTGAACTTAATTTCAAAAATGTTTCAATTTGGACATCGTGGCTATCATTGGGGTTTGATAGTAATTTAGGCATAAGTGTGGGTTGACATGTGTTGATGATGTTTGGTTTGTGCTAGATTGTTTAAATTTTATTACTTTAAGCAAAATTGCTTTGACACATGGTTTGATATATAACTAATTTGGAAGTAACTTGGGTTGTAATTTGTAGTTTATTATGACAAATATCCTTATGATTAACATACGAATGGTGTTAAAACTTAAGTGTGGGTATTCTCAACGTGATGATACCGGGTCAAATTTTGTAGAGGTTTTGTTTAGGTTTTAGGTGTTTGCCTAAATCAGGTTTTTCTAGCTTATACTCAATCTCCATTCAAGCAGGAGAAATTTGATTTAGCATTTTTAATTACTTTTTAATTTGTTTTGTTTAGGGTTTATCTTTGTTTGAGTTTTCTTTTATTTAGCATTATTATTTCCATTTTAATTTGTTTTGTTCCAACGACTGCGAAAGAAATGTTATACAGTCATTGGATTATGCATGACATATCTACTGACTAGTAAATGTTTTCACTTTTCAAATATGGATAGAGGTGCAAGCTCTTCACGAGATGGAAAACGCAGAGCTCGGGGAGCTGCTGAGGACCAACCACATGCTCATGTTATTACCAAGAGCATCAGATATGATGCATATTATGTGGTCCCGAACCCAGATGATCAACCTATTCTAAAAGATGAGAGGGATTTGATTAGCCACACTTTCCTTAGATTTGCACTAGGAACTGAAGAATATGAGAAATGTATTAAGTTTGTAGACATGGAATTATTGAGACATGGGACAACTGATTGGAACTTGATGAACCAGTTAAGAGATACTCAAAGGATCACTTAGTTTTTGGGACCCAAATGGTTGAATGCTATTCAGTGTGTTGAGCCATAGTATTCAGAGTTGATAGTGGAGTTTCATTCCACTCTGAAATATAAGGCGAGCAGGTATAGTTAGGCCAATGCAGTGTCGTTTTCCTTGGGGAGACAAGTCTATGAAATGAGTGTTGAATAATTTTGGTGTAGCTGCTGGGCTATATACTGAGGATGAGATTAGGATGCCGATTTTTGAGCTAGCTTTGAGGGGTGAAACAAGAAAGATGTGGAGCATACGGTTTCTCAAGCAGTATTAGGTGAGTTTTGGAGATCAATTAGTGATGGTCCTTTTTCATCTAACATGGTAGCATCAGCTATTATAGACCCGTTTCTGAAGTACATTCAATGTTTACATACGGGTACTATTGTGGGAAGAAAAGGAAAAGACGAGGTCACGAATGTAGATTTTTTTGGCTTATATTATATCGTGAATAGAAGAGACATCAATCTTGCGTGCTATCTTCTGACTTCATTCACGAGGGGTAGAAAGGGTGGCCCAATGCTAGATTGGATCTAGGCCCTTATGTCACACGTATTGCAACTCATTTTGTTTTTTATCATTATCCGGAGCATCATTTGACTAGAGGGCCAGATACAGGTGTGTTTGGATTACAAGAGCTTAGACAATCAAACATTATTGAGTGGGATGAGCTAATCAGATGGGTTGGGGTACGTCTAGGGCCATAGGTCCCACCACCAGTGAGCTCTGCAGCTGCAAATGCTATCTAGATGGGTGCACCAACACACAAATAGAGAAACATCTGCCGACCTCGCCATGAAATTCCTCAGCAACAACATCCTTTGAGAGTTTCCACCAGCACCTTTTGACCTGTGGAATTTGCGAGACCAGTTGTTTACTAGAATGGATGAGCAGGATGACATGTACCACAATCAATTTCAGGCACATGATTAGATGGTTAAGGGTTGACTGGATTGCCAAGACGGGGCGATCAGATATATGATGGAGCAGCAGCACATGCCGGTGTCCCCGTTGTTTACGTACCCCTGCCAGAGATACCCTCCTTACTACGGGGATTACGGAGGGCATGGTGGTGCTGGTGGCGCTGGTGGCACTGATGATCAGGACGATTAGATGGCTTGAATGGAACAAGACTCACATGGATTCTCGCTACATACACCAAGGGAGCTTGTTTCATTTTATCATGCTTTATTCTTATTTGCTTTTCTTTGGTTTGCTTCTTAATTTTTGGTAGTTTAATTGTTTTGTTGCGTAGTCTTTCAAGCCACATTGCGGACAATGTGTGTTTTAAGTGTGGGTATGGGGGATTTACGTGTTTGCGTAGGTTTGGTAAAAAAAAATTTTGAATGACAAAATGTTTTCGAAAGAGTTATGCAAATTGCATGAAAATGATAGAAAAATGGGGAATTGGTTTTCAAGAAAAAGAAAAAAAATGATAATAATAAACAATAATATTTCAAACAAACAAGAACGTGTCAATTGTTAATCAGTTGGTGACCCAGTTAGCTTTGAGAGTTTCTTCAAGTGTTTCAAAATTACCCATTTATCTTAGGGGAAACAAGGAGGCCTTAACTAAATAAATTAGGCACCCTAGTAGACTTTAGAACTTACACTAGTTAAGAGTGATTGCCATAGAAGTAATTTATAGCACACTTGTTTCTTTTCATGAAAATGAATCCGAAAGAAGTGCACTCCGCCAATTATATTCCATAGAGCATTAGATCGAAAAATAAAAAAATAAAGTAATCCAATAACTTACGTGTTACCCTCCGGGATAGCTACTTGGAGGATACACCTATGGGTGAGGTGAACTTGAAAAAAAAAAGAATAAACCAGTCTATGCTCGCAAATTCATCCAGTATTCATTCACCCTGATATGGCAATGATTCTCAAATGGGATGAGTTCCCTAGTTTGCATTGGTAGGAAAACTCTAATAGGGTTAACCTATGCCTCGCCAAGTAATCAATTAAACGGGCTGAACTGTAGCTTTTTAAGTGTGAGACCCTGTAGATAAATTGATATCAGTTGAACTTAAGCAGACGTGAAAAGAGACCCGGTTAGTTAGTGCTGGGGTAAATTGGAAACAATATTGATGATTACTCTAAATTGTTGCTTGTTTGTGGGAATAATTTGAATGCTTTGGTATGATTGAAAACTTGATTCTTAGTGAAGATTCCATTACACACTTTTTCGAGGACGAAAAAAGTTTAAGTGTGGTTATTTTTGATGTGTTGTAAAACACATCCATTTTAAGTCACGTTTTCAGGTCTCTTAAGTTTAATTTTTAGTTAGATTCGTTAGTTTTTACTTGATGTTCGTTATTTTATGGTTCCATAGGTGCTTGGGTGCTTAAAGTGATGAAAACGCATGGGAAACGAAGAAAAGAGCCAAACAATGGAGAAAGACCAACACTTAGAAATTTTTCTAGGTGTCAAAGTCAAAGTCGCTAGAAAATCCCATCTATATGATATGCACAGCAGGAGAGGTTCTCTTGCGCGTATCGCATAGATCACAAATTAGGGTTTTTGGAATTTTTTAATCTATGCGATACGCACAGTAGGAGTGGTTCTCCTATGTGTAGCACATAGATGGCATATTCGGGAAAATTTTACAAAGTTGTATTTACACAACTTTTCTTAACCCAAAAAGGGGAGTTCGACCACCATCTGTTCCAAGAGCATTCTCAAGGACGAATTGAAGGTTTTAGAAGGATTGGAAGCCAAGGATTGAAGCTAGGATCATAGGATCTATTGAAAATGTTTGAACACAGGATCTTATATTTGTAACTTTGTTTAGGATACATTGTTTTGAATATGTTGATCTTGTTTTCAGTATTTAAGTTGATGTTTCTATTGAATATGAGTAGCTAAAATCATAATGCTAACTAGGTTGATGTTTGGTTTGTGTTAACTTGAATGGATTTTGCTTATTGATCGGTTATTGTGGTTAATGCTTACGTAAAGATGTTTATTCAATCTATTTGATGAGTTTGAGTATTTTGGCATAATTGTTGATGATTCATATTTTCCATATGTTAGTTGTTGAATGTATTTCATAGAAACTTGCATATCTAGATCGATTACTTTATGTTTTTAATTAGTTGATGGTTTGATATACGTAGTAACCATAGGAATTGATTTGGATTGATTATTAAGTCTTAATGCTCTTCTTAATTTGAGTCTGAGAGGTGATAGTTAACCGAATTGTCCTTGTGATTAGTTGTTTAGGAATAAGCGGTTTGAAAGAAGGTTTCCCTAAGTTAGCTAATTACATTGCTTTTCGTGTCCAATAGAATGTTTAAAAGTTAACCCTTTCATTGTCAATGAATTGTGTTAGTTAGATTGAGAGATTAGCTATTAACCGGGTACATAAGTGTTGTCAAAAGACTTAGCGGTAATTTAACCAATCGGTAGTTTACTCATCTTCTAGGTTCTCTTTTTGGTCACATCTGGAGAATGATCCGGGATCCATTAAGTATCTTAGAGATTCGTATCAATAGATTCCGATTCCATAATAGTTCAATAACCATTTGAAGTTCAAGGTTAGCAACTAGGATTCGCCTATGTAGTATCTTTCTCATTCTTGATTTTCTAAGAGTTCTTGTTTTCTCGTGTTCTAGTTGGTAAATCGATAATTAAATCAATTAATTAAAAGTAGTTTTTTATTTTTCTCTAGGTTCCTTATAAAAAGAAACCCCCTAATATTAAATCAATTTCATTTTAGTCCTTTTCGAGTTTAGTTTATTCTATAATAGTGTCTCTAGGGTTCAATTTCGGACTTCCTTAATCTTGTCTACAGTTGATTAGGTTCACTTTCCTATCTAGTGGTCTAGGTCTAGGTTGTGTAGAGTTAAATTTGAGTTTCTAGATTGAGTCTAATTTAAGTTGTTTTTATTAGATCACTTTGTGAGCATCAACTAGACAGTTGACAGTTCCTTGTACCCCTCAACAGAATGGGCTAGTTGAGAGAATGAATAGAATACTTCTTAATAAGTAAGATGTATGCTACATGAATTAGGGCTGCCTAAGAAGTTTTGGGCAGAAGCATTGAGTACAGCGGTCTATATGATTAATAGGTCACCATCATTAGCATTAAATATTATGGTCCCTATGGAAAAATGGTCAGGGGTTAAAGTTGATTACAGCCACTTAAAGGTGTTTGGTTCCCTGGCTTATGCTCATGTCAAACAAGATAAACTTGAGCCTAGGGCTGTCAAGTGTATATTTCTTGGATACTCTCATGAAGTTAAAGGATATAGGTTGTGGTCAATGGAGAAAGAAGGTGTAAAAGTATTGATAAGGAAAGATGTAACCTTTAATGAAGAAATTATGTATAAGGACCTATTGAAGTGTGCTAGTGGAGGTAGTGAAGTCATGGATCATGAAGTAATAGTTAAGGTGGAGAATATTGAGTCAAATAAAGACTCAAGACCTGTTTCATCTGATAATGTCCAATCATGTTGTAACTCTGATAGCGATGTCGAAGGAGTTACATAACATGGTCCATCTAGTCTAGTTCCATATAGCTTAGTTAAGAATAGGACTAGGAGGGTTATAATTCCACCAGCTAGATATAGAACAGATAGTACAGAGGATCTATCTACTTTTGTATTCATGTCCTCATAACAAGAGAGCATGTTAGAGCCTTTATCAATTCATGAAGCTATGAGATCAGTGAATAAAGAAAGATGGATTGAGGTAATGGAGGATGAAATGAATTCCCTTTGTGAGAATAAGACATGGGTCCTAGTTGGTAAGCCTGAGGATAAAAGGTTAATTATTTGTAAATGGTTATACAAGTTAAAGGAGGGTGTGCAATGTGGGCCATCGAGGTTTAAAGCAAGGCTTGTAGCCAAAAGGTTCACACAGTAGGAAGGTATGGATTATAGTGAGATCTTCTCACCAATGTTGAAGCATGCATCTATTAGGGTGTTGTTAGCATTAACAGCTCAACTTGATTATGAATTAGAGCAACTAGATGTTAAAAAACATTCTTACATGGATCCTTGGATGAGATCATCTATGTGAGACAACCACCTGGATTTGAGGTGGAGGGTCAAGAAGATAAGGTGTGCTTGCTTAATAGATAGCAGTGATATTTCAGGTTTGATGAGTATATAGTAAGTCATGGGTTTAAGAAAAGCTGTTATGACAATTGTGTGTACTATACAAAATACACTAAAGGTGAATTTGTGTATCTCCTATTGTATGTTGATGACATGTTAGTAGCTTGTAAAAGTAAGAATGAGATCCAGGTTACAAAGTAGTTGTTAATGTGTGAGTTTGACATGAAGGAGCTTGGGGCTACTAAGAAAATTTTAGGCTTGGAGATCAACAGAGATAGGAGTTTAAGGCAGTTGAAGTTAACTCAGACTGGGTATATCAGTAAGATTCTAAAGAACTTTTATACGGAAAATTCTAAACCAGTGGTTACCCCTTTAGCTTAACATTTTAAGTTGTCTAAGAGGGATTCACCCACATCTGAAGCAGAGAGAGTTCGGATGAGTAAGGTCCCATATGATAATGTAGTTGGATGTTTGATGTATCTAATGGTTTGCAGAAAACTAGACATAGCATATGCAGCCATTGTTGTAAGTATATACATTTCATGTCCTAGTAAACTACATTATGAGGCAGTGAAATGGATATTTAGATACCTTAATGGTACTAAAGAGGTTGGGTTAGTATTTGGTAAGGATCAAAGTTCAAAAAGTGTACTTCTTGGCTATGCTGATAGTGATTTTGCCAGAGATTTGAACAATGGTAGATCTATGACAGGGTATGTATTCACTTAGTTTGGAAGTGTGGTTAGTTGGAAGGCAACCTTGCAATCAACAGTTGTCTTGTCAACAACTAAAGCAGAGTTTGTAGCCTTAACAGAAGCTGTCAAGGAATCTATTTGGCAACCTTGCAATCAACAGTTGTCTCGTCAACAAATGTGAAATTATTAAGTGGGGGTATTCTTACATGATAATTTTACATCTCTGCGTAAAAATTTCACGCAAATGTAATTTTTGTTGCGTAATAATTACACCCCATTTTATATACTTTGTACAGAAAAAAAACTTTTTATTCTAAACTTTCTATATTCTTTAATTTGTTACACATTTATAATTCTCTTGTAATAGGAGACAAATGATATCCAAAAATGATTTATGGTTAATATTTTATACCTAAAATCATGGCTTTTAAGATTTTAAAATCTAGTACTTGTGAAAAATTGTCACAGAGACTAATCGTCTTTGGAAACCGTAAGAAGGAAGATAAATTATGAAAATATCACATAACAAATGCTGGTAATAGTTTTTTTAAACTGCAGCAAATTATTATATATAAATGACCTAGCAAGATGTTAGAGTTAAATAAGAAAGTTACAAAAGTATCCCTTACATATTATATATACTATTATTTGTAGATGTCGGTGTCTACAGTACTATTATTTGTAGATATCGGTGTCTATAGGGCATTTTTAAGTTTTCCTAAGTTGACCACGAATCTTTAAAAACTTGCAAAAATGTCCACTTCATTTTTCATCTCAGATTTGTTCACCAGTACTAGCCGCCAGAGAGGCCACCGTCATTGCTATTCCTTCCTTTTCCGTTCATCTCTACCATCAGACTATCATCAAGGAGTCAATCTGATGCGTAGCGCTATGGATATGGGTAGCATGTTCGACTACTTCGGTATACACCGTTGGTGATGGTGACTGCCTACTGATGGTGGTGATTCATGGTGGTCATAAAGGTAAGAGATAGATATATGAAGAATATATACAATGTTCAGATATGAGCGGTGGTGGCGCGGACATAGGTGGTCTGTTTGACTACTCCGGTTGAGACACTGTTGGCTTGGTGACTGGTGGTGGATGGTGGTGATTCGTGGTGATCTTCAAGGTGATATATATATATATATATATATATATATATATATATATATATATATATATATATATATATATATGAACATCAGATACACTGGGACTGGGTAATAAAAATAATAATTAGAGGTAGATCTGCCTAGTAGGTCTAATACAGAAACTACGGGATCGAAATAATTAAATAAGAATATTTCAAGATATATATGATGGTATTATGAATTATTATCATAGCAAGTGGAATAACTCTTTTTCAAACTTGTAGATAAGTTTACTATGCCACTTATCTACCAAATAGTTTTACTTGTCTATCAAAATGATTGATCTTTGTAGTATAAATACCACCTCAATTTAGATGTGAAAATGCACCTCTTGTATACACTTTCATAAGTTATACATTTCTCTTTTTCTTTCTCTTACAATTCTCTCTAAATTTCTTAAGCTATAACACTAATCTTGTGTTAATTATTGTGATATTATAACACGTTATCAGTAGTAGAGCTCTTAAGCTCTAATAAAAAAGATCATAAAGCACAAAGCCATCCATTAATTAAGGTAAGGGCTTCATTAAGTAATAATCTATAATATATTATATTGAGAAGATAACTAAGATAAATAAAGTAAGCATAAAGGAGATGTTATTATGGACGTCTTGATAACCATGGGACTACTAACAAACTAACTTCTATTTATGTATCTAACTTTTGATTATGCAGCTAATATTTTCTTTTATGTCAATTAACTTTTACTTATGCATCTAATCTATTATTTATACATCTAACTTTTACTTATGCAACTAACATTTACTTATGCATCTAACTTTTACTTAATCTTTAGTTATACAACTAATATTTCCTTTTATGTCAACAAACTTTATACAACTAACATTTTTTTATTATGTTTATTAACATTTATTCGTATTAACGTCTTATTCTTATCCTAACTTTTTGTTTTTATTATCTTCTATTTTTATAAACTAAATTCATGTTTTATAACATAATCTTATACTTATCTATTTTTACTGTCGATATATACACACACGACGGTTATATAGCCATTATAAACGATTATACAGCCGTTGTAAATGATTACATAGCCATTACAAACGGTTATAATTTAAACTATAAATTGACCATTATCAATCTATTATCGCTTACAATAAACAAATTATCTCTTTTCTCAAGTTTATCCAAGACAATTTTTCAAAGATGATCCCGGTTTTAGTACTAGCAACCATAATGCTCATTTTAATTCTTATCCCTATTGCTAAACTACCCCCAATGCTCATTTTCGTATTTCTGTATTTGTTTGTAGCTCTACCGTTTTATTGTATCGCAATGTTTATTGATATATATGGATTCTAATAATTATCTTACTATTTGCTTAATTCTTGTTTAGCAAACAAAAATATTAAACATTGCGAAAATCAAATTCCTAGTTCTTAATATCAGTGGAGAAAACTATATGTCGTGAATGCCTCATGTAAAAGACATCTTAAATCCATGGGCTTCTTAGAAACTATACAAGAGGGAAATTCTTGCTTGGAACAAGACAAAGCGAAAGCTGATGTCTTTTTGCATAAGTATATTGATGAAATGTTACAGTTTGAATATTCAAATTGTGAAGATCCGTACGTGTTATGGAAATATTTAAAAAGCATGTTTGATCATCAAAGAGAAGTTCTACTTCCCACTGCTAGAGATGAATAGAACAATCTCAAGTTCCAAGATTTCAAAAAGGTAAACTAGTACACCTCTGCTTTGTTCAGAATATGCTCGACCCTCAGATTCTGCAGACAAAATATTACCGAGAAAGATATGTTGGAGAAAACTTTGTCCACATTTTATGCATCAAATATAAATTTGCAACAACAATATAGGTTGCAAAAGTTTAAAAGAAAGTCTGATTTAAATTCATTTCCCCTCGTAGCAGAAAAAATAATGAGCTTTTGATGAAAAATCATCAAGGTCGTCCCACAGGATTATTAGTAATTCCAGAAGTAAATGTTGCTACTAAAAATGATACTAAAAACTCTGAAAGAAAGTGAGGATGAGGTCGTGGTCGTGATTCTTTTGATAAAAGTTATCCTAATGTTCGCAACCATTCTTTCAAAGGTAATAATAATTACCGAGGTAACTTTTATAGTTGTGGACGTGGTCGTGGCCATGGATATGGCCGTGATAGAAATCAAAGAACAACCAATTAACATGCTCCACAAAATAACAATTCCAATCAACACAAAGAAAATGAAGCTGGTAGGTCCGAAAATAATGACACTTTCTGTTTTAGATATGGTAGCACAAACCACTGGTCAAAGGCTTGTCACATAGCTTCACATTTATGTGAACTATACCGAGTCTCTCTTAAAAGAAAAGAGAAGGAAGTGAACCATATTGATAATTTTGATGATCTCAACGTTGAGTTGAACACTGCAGACTTTAACATAAAACTTTGAAACACTTGTTGCTTGACCACAATAGTTATATGTAATAATTAAGTGTTTTCTTATCTTTAGTTATGCATTTTTCTTCATGTGATGTTTTTCTTTCAATTAAATAAAGTTATTGTTAAAATATAATAATATCGTCGTTATTCACTTATTATTTCTCTTTATACTTTCAAGATTAAAATGAACATCAGTGGAGCGCAAGATCAAACAATGTTATGTGTTTATTTAATTTTGGTAAATTTTATGATGAAAATGTTGATTTTATTCTAATATAAATATGTGATCATTTGTGTTCGTTTGTGTTCATAGAATTCTTTGTGTTCGTCATGTTCACGAACATTTGTTTGTTTTCGTGTGATCTTGTTTGTGTTCGTTGACGTTCGGTAAGTGTTCGTGAACAGTTCATGAATATGTTCATTTCCTTAATAAACAAACACGAACAAAAAAATTCGTTCTGTAAGTGTTCGTGAACAGTTCATGAACAAGTATATTTCTTAATGAACGAACACGAACAAAGCTTTGTATTTGTTTGTTCGGTTCGTTTGTAGCCCTATGGAAGATAGTAGGGTAAGAGGAATTTTGAGAATGATAATTTTATTTCTTTGAATTAATTAGGTAATTAGAATTTGGAGTCTCGTATGAAAATTTTGGACTTTTTATATTTCTATTTTTTTACCGATTCTGTATAATATATGTAATATACATAAAAAAATATATAGTACAACTAAAATAATCCAAGTCATAAGAAACCGATCTAACAAGCGGGCTAAACCAAGCTAGTTTGGCTCTGAAGAGTTTCAAACAAAGCCATTTCAAGAGAGCTTTTTTCTAGTCTTTTCCGAACCCCGAGCTATTTAAACAACACTAGTAGCAAACTTTTTCACTTCTCTTTGTTGGAATGATTAACTATCCTAGACTCTACTCGTTCTAAATCTACATTTTTGTTTAATATAAGATCTGAATCATTAATCATAGAAAGAGCCATACATCTCATTGATAGCTAGTATTAATTAATTTTAGAACATTGTATGACACCAGAAATCAAAAAACAAATACACATAAATAAACTAGAAAACAATACATGTTTCCACTTATATAGCGATTGAAAACTTATACGGTCTGACAACACAGATGATTTAGTAGAAAATAATGGTTGGGTCACAGCAACACTCGTCAAGAAGGCAGCAACAACACAGTGCTGCCAGACTGCACCAAAATCAACTTCATCATTTAATATTTATCATTAATAACAATTTATATTCACAAAATAATAATAATAATAATGCACAATAACTTGGAAGAAAAGAAAACAGAAAGTGACTGTCCGTACCAGCCTTCAAGGAAGCCAGGTTCTCTTCTGGGCGGAGGCACGGCGTAGTACTGCGGTGGTGCCATCACCGGCGGCCCTTGATAATATCCTCCTGTTGAATACAATGTATCATCATCTCAACTTAAATAATTATAACGAAATGATCGGAAAATAGTTTAAAAAAAATAAAGAAAGAAAAGAAGTGAATACCTTGAGCGGGGTAAGGGTAAGGATATTTGGGCTCATTCATGATGTTTACAAAGTGATAATTGGTGGTGTGCTGTGGATGCCTTTTCAATATATAGACGAAAATGTTGAATATAATTTATGCATATATAATATATTGATGGTGTGACCGTAATACGTCCGGTTATGCCTATTTAAACCATTTGAGTCAAAGTGGTGAAGCAGCAGATTGAATTGGATTTCAACTTTTTTTTATTCTTTTTCTTCAAAATCTTATTAACAGATTAATTTAACACTTTGGGCTGGATATTTTATTTATTTAAGTTTTTAAAAGTGTAAATATCAAAATATAAGGTATTATTATACTTTGTTTTAAATTAACTATATCTATCGTTAAAAAACTATATACACATATAATGTTAGGATTATTTGACAACATAAACAATATATTTAGAAGTACGATTGTGAAGCACTAATTTACAAGCGTATACTGTTAAATCAAGATTATATATATTAACTGCTAGACTGTTAAAAAAGATTATATATGTTAACTCCATAGGCTGCTAAAAGCATTTTTTATTTATAGAAAAATAAATTAATAGTGGTTGTTCATAAAATGCCAAAGGGGATTAATATGCATGCAAGAAAAAGCATGAGGATATAATGGTGGAGTGGTTGTTATATCAAAAATAACATTTTTTTATTGTAGAATGTAAAACCAAATCCATTTGCTCAAAATTAAGAGTAAATTACATGTAAATTTCCTGGAATATACACGTATTGCAACTTTAGTTCTTACTTTCAACAAATTATAGATGTGGGTCTGAACTTTGCATGGTTTGTATACCGGCGGTCCACGACGCTAACAGAAGTTATCTTTCTCTGTTAAGTCAATATCAAATTACCAAAATACCCTTAATATTAAGTATTAGATAAAATCTAACCCACTCCCTCCATCTTTGTCACACCCTCAAAATCCACCGGCGGGGTTCTACCGCGAGGCGCGTGACAAACCAGGATCTCAGACACAGTTATATCAAACGACACTATATGCGTTTTCAAAATAAGCATTTGAAAGTAAATCAGAGTAAAAGACAGTTTTCAATGTAATCAATGCGGAAGCGTAAATGTTTATAAAACTATGAGTAATAAATGCGAAAAACAAGGCGCCCAATGAAAGTAGTAAATGTAAATGAACTTGCTCTCAAATGATAAAGATGATGCATGAGCCTCAAATATGCAGCCCTAGCCTTAAGCATGCCAGCGACCTGAGAAGACATGCTAAAGTGTGTCAACACAAGGTTGATGAGTTCACAGGTTTAAATCATTAATATGTTTCAGTGTTTGCCTGGTAAAAGTAAACAAAGGTATACCATAGGTAGCTAGCCTATATATCGAGTTACTTAGCGTTTCGAACCGAAGCTGACTGTTTGTGAGTTGTTTTGCCTTTCGCCATGTCTTATCAAAGAACAATGGCAAGTTTCTAGGTCAATTAAACACCCATTCAACCTCCCGTCGAGTTAGCGCGACTAACGCGGGTGGGGTTTGTCAAACCCAGTAGTACTACCAAAAATTACCTCGCTATCCCGTTATTAACGGTTCGAGTGTGTAAGGACTTGCGTGATAATGTTTGCACTACAGTAACAAACGATATAACAATAATACCAAAACCAGATAAAAATAGTTTGCATGCTTCTCCCCCAAAAAGGAAAGTAAGTAAAAGTAGGGCCTTGAAGACTCACCTTATATGCATATGAATACATGAAGTGTAAAAGGTGGAAGCTAATCATTACCTAACAAATGTAGGTCCATGAGTATGTGTACATAATGGTCAAGATGAACCCCGTTGTATCCAAACAACGTAATTGTTAGCGTGTTCGAGAAATGTTTGCCAAGTTTGACAAAGTTGACTTTTTGATCAAAGTTGACTCGACTGACCAGATGACCAGTTGGTGATTCAAATAAGTAAAAGTGTGTTTAGTCATGCTCAAATAGCTCAAATAATGATTCACATATAGTTTCATGTCAAAAATCTATTTTTGGAAAGTTTCTATTTTTGGAAAGTATGACATCGTTACACATGTGCAATCCATTTCAAGATTATAAATTACATCACAAAAAAACATCAATCACACCATCATATCATGTTATACACACATCACATACAACATTCATCACATCATATCACAAAAGTTTCCATAAATAACAAGCGTGATCGTATGAAACGTTGTTCACAATTCGATTATTCCTAATTTATCCTTATGTTCTAAACATCATATAACAATCATTAGATCTCATCAAACATGCATAAATCATCATCTATATACTACTTACGCAAAAAGTTTTCTTTAATGGAAAGTACCCAAAAACCGAGCCATAACCAAAAGTTCAAAACATGACTTTTCATCCATTAGCATCAACAAACATCCTAGAACCATCAATTCAATTCAATTTCATCAAAATCATATGATTTATACAAAATCCCCAAATTAAAGTTTCCATTATAAGTAAATCTCGGGTTTTGATCAAAACAACACAATTTCACAAAACCAATCCGTACAAACATCATTATATTGAATACTAACACATAATCCATTATCAATTTCAATCAATTTCAAGTTTTGCCTTGTTTGGATCATCTAGGGTTCATGTTCATCATGGAGATCAAAAAACATGAAATCAAACATAAAACCTTACTTGAAATGCTTAGATGATGATCCCTAGTACGCGTTTGATGCAAGAAACGTTGAAAATCACCACCAATATGCAAGAACATGATCAAAGAATGTGTACTTTGTGTGTGTGTTTGATTTTTTGTGAAATATCTGAAGGGAAAGGGGAAGGGGACGGCCAAATGGTGATTAGGGTTGGGGGTTGGGTTTTATACTTTTTCTTACAAGAAAGGCCCCCGTCATTTATAAAAATCGTTTTAACGCTACGCGATTGAATTTTTTCTACACTGAAACCTCCAAATGCTCATATAATATCAAACAAACATTAATAACATAAAATAATATTCATTTTTCTAGTTCAAAGGCATATTTATGATAATTAGGCGTTAAGAGCCGAAAATCCGCGAAAAAGCGTAAATGCCAGAAAAATTCCAATTTTCTCAACCAAGCTACATATTTAATCACATAATCATATAACACATAATTTCACACTAATTATGATTGTTTAAAAACTATTTTGACAAGTCACCAACGTTCAGGGACAAACGCGCGTGCGATCCGGCAATTCTCCGAATTACCGTTACATGAAAGGTTCGTGAATTTTTGTGCAATAAATAACGCATTTAAGTAAACAATATTAAATGCATGAATGTATGATTGGAAAACTATGATTGTGATGATCAAAAAGTGACCTGAAAATGCCGAGTGTCACAATCTTCTTCTTCTTCTTCACTACCACTCACAAATCACCACCATTACAGGTCAATACCACCACCACCGGAACCAATCACCACCACCGCATTTTCACTACCAATAAGTCCTAAACCACCCTACGACACCCATCCATTATCTTCTTCATCTTCATCACCCACCCACCACCTCTCCACCACCATCCTCCAACTCTACCAACCTTCATCATCACCACCATCCTCCATAAACTCCTCCACCATAAAACCGACAACCTTCCATACACTATTCATTACGATGGTCTAACCTTCCGACAACCTTCCAACCTTCCAAAAATATAGAAAACGGAATGTGAATGTGCCAATAGTTGTGTATTAGACTACTAGTAATTAAGTTAGGTCTTAGATCAAGTTTATCACTCTGGTAACCCATTATAAGGAAAATGTAAACTTCTTAAAAACAATAATATAGAACATCAACAACACAAAATATGAACAATCTCTGAAAGTCGTAAACAAAATAAACATAAACTCTCAAACTAACTATATCATTAATCGAAAGATTGACACAACAACAATGTGTTGATAGTCGTCACAGATTGACTAGTTTTTAGAAATAATTAGAGAGAGACTAAGATGATCGAAGGGAATCACAACAAACCTTAATAGACAAATATGAACTTGGCGTGCTAGGGATTTCGGAACGTAGCAACGTGTGTGTGTGTCTATATATATATATATATATATATATATATATATATATATATATATATATATATATATATATATATATATATATATATATATATATATATATCTCACAAAGCAAATCTGCATAGCACAACATTAGCTTATCTACTTCATGAACATATCCAAAAAGCCCTCAACAAGAAATGACAAAATCCACCATTCCTCATAAAAAATATAAAAAAATACAAATTAGAATTGAATTGAAAATATATATTATTATTAACAAACATCTTCTGATAATGCGCCAATATCCCACTAACTAATATGATTATGTAAATCACAGCTTATACTAGGTATTCTTCAGCCAAAACATTTTGAGAGTGTTTGGATATATCTTATTTAAGGTGAATCCATATTAATTCATAAAATCAACTAGTCTATAACCACACAATTCTATAAGAAATTTACTATATATCTTTCCTCTCTCTTGAATTGGCTGAAAGATCCAAGGTAGGCCTTGGATTGCTTGCGATGACTAACATGTTTTGTATCCATTCAAGACTTGAACATAGCTTGGTGTTAAAAAAAGTTTTTTTTTGAAAAAAGGTAAATTTGGTTTTTGGATATTGTGCTATTTGAAATACTCGAATTCATGAGGTTTCCTAGCACACTCTTCTTAATTTGCTGGAAATTTGAGACAAAAAGAAATTGGAGAGCTTCAAAGATAAGTGCTTGAAGAACTCCATCAAACTACTTCTTGTGTTAGTTTGTTTTGGTTTTTCAAGGTGACTTTGATTTCATTTTACACACTTGAATATCCACTACAAAGGTGGAAGAGATTAATTCTTGTTTTTGACTAGGGCTAAAGACTCTTGTCTTAAAAATAAGATTACGTGGTATGCATCCCCTTGAAAGAAGACGTCATCTTCATCACCTTTTCTTGTTTAAGCTACCACTACTAATAAAAATATTTTATATCTTTAAACATCCATGGTTATGTTATTTTAAATTTCAAGAACTACATGTGGATCTTTGATGGGTTTTGTGACTTCTAAAAGTCTTAGATTAACAACAAAGATTTCGAAAGGTCATGTTTAAAGCCTAAAACAAACAACATCCTGCTTTTTTCCTATACTTTTTGTGAAATATAAAAGTCAAATCAAGTTTGCTTCCGAAGCTTATGTTTGTAGTTTTTCTTCCGAAGCTTATGCTTGCCAGCATAGAAATCTTCCGAAGTATTCCGAAGCATTAATATCTTCCGAAGGTTTCCTTAGTTTGGTTATGTTTACAAGTTCAAGGACTAATTGTGACCATATCAATTACTTCTGGTGTAATTGTGTTTTTCTTAGTATGGTTGTTAATTTTGGTTAGTTAGTTGTGAACTCTGGTATATAGTGTGATGTATTTTCATTTCGAGAAAGTATCCGAAATAATAATCAGTGCAATCATTTTTCTCTGAAGTTTGAATTCTAACAAGTGGTATCAGAGCCAAGGTGGAGGAAGGCTCAATTCAGAGAAGGAAGTGATCTCGTCGGGGTGGAGTGCTGGTCGTCTGATTGGTTCAAGATACGTAGTTCGAAGGGCAATTCAATTAACAAAGAGAATGACGTCAATGAAGTTCGAACTGGAGAAATTCGATGGAAAGAATGATTTCGGTCTGTGGAGGGTGAAGATGCGAGTGTTATTAGTACATAACGGAGTAGTTGATACACTAAGGGGGGAGGATCATCTTCCTGCGCATTTGTCTGCATAAAAGAAGAAAGAAATCATGGAAAAGGCTCACAGCGAAATCATTTTAAGTCTTTGGGATCGAGTTCTGCGAGAGGTAACCAAGGAAATGACAGCAGTCGGAATTTGGTCTAAGTTAGAGACGCTTTATATGACCAAATCTCTGGCAAACCGTCTTTATTTGAAGAAACGGTTGTACACATTTCAGATGAGATCCGGTAAAACGATTGAAGAGCATACAGATGAATTCAATAAGTTGATCCTGGATCTTGAAAACATTGAGATCGAACTTGATGAAGAGGATCAAGCCATCATATTCTTAGCCTCTTTGCTTGAGTCATATGAGCATTTTGTTGATACTCTCATGTATGGGAGAGAAACATTGACAATGAAAGATGTTCTGGCTGCTCTAAATTCCAAAGAACTCTAGAAGAGAAAGACTGATCCTAAGGATGAATAAAGTTAGGGGCTGGTAGTAAGAGGAAGGGCTGAGCAGAGAAATCAAAGACATAGGGGAGCATCAAGATCCAAGTTCAAATTCAAGAGGGAATGCTTTGTATATGGATCAGAGAAACACCTAAAGAAGGAGTGCCCAGAGTGGAAGAGGAAGAAAGTTAGTAAGTCTAGCAATGACAAGTCACATAGTCATTTCTCTCAAGATGATTCATCTGAAAGCGATGATAGTGCTGATGTGTTAGCTGTTTCATCAGAAGGTGCATCTGATGATTGGGTGCTAGATTCTGGCTGTTCATTTCACATGTCACCTTTAAAAGAGTTCTTTAATGAACTGAAATTCCAAGATCTAGGAACTGTAAAGCTGGGGGATGAAAGACAATACAACATAGTTGGCATTGGCTCAGTTAAGTTTAGGATAAAGAATGGGATGCAGGTGGATCTTAAGGAAGTGAGGTACATTCCTAGCTTAAAGAGAAGCTTGTTGTCTCTGGGTACATTTAAAAGATCAGGGTATCATATTAGTCTAAAAGATAGTAAAGCCAAGGTGATAAAGGGCTCTTTAGTGGTGTTATCAGGTAGAAGGATGGATAACAACATTTATCTTTTAGATGGTGAAGCCTTAAAGAAAGATGAAACCATTGCAGTTTTAGTTGAAGAAAGTAATAAGGCAGCTCTGTGGCATCAGAGGTTGGCATACAAAAGTGGCTAGGGGTTGATTGAGTTAAAGAAACAGCAGGTTCTTGGTAAACTCAATTGGTGTGATACTAACCTCTGTAAAGACTGTATGATAGGGAAGCCAAAGAAAGTAAAGTTTAGTAGTGGCAAGTAATCTACCAAAGGAGTTTTGGAGTATGTACACTCAGATCTCTAGGGTCCTACCAGGACTAAGTCTTTGGGTAGTGCCAGGTACTTCTTGTCCATCATAGATGATTTCTCAAGAAAAGTGTGGGTCTATATGCTAAAGCACAAGAGTGAAGCTTTTGGGAAATTTCAAGAGTGGAAGGTGCAGGTAGAGGCTCAGATTAAGAAGAAGGTTAAAAGGTTAAGGACAGGCAATGGGTTGGATTTTTGCAACACAAAATTCAACCAGTTTTGTAAGAGAGTTGGTATAGTTAGGCAGTTAACTGTGCCAGGCATGCCTTAGCAGGATGTGTTCGCTAAGAGGATGAATAGAACTCTGGTTGACAAGGTGAGGTGTTTGCTCTCTAGTTTTGGGTTACCAAAAGAGTTTTAGGCAATGGCTGTTGTGACTGCTGCTTATCTGGTAAACAGGTCACCATCATCAGCATTAGATATAAGGACTCCTATGGAGGTTTGACTGGTGTCAAACAGGACTATAGTGGCTTGAGGGTGTTTGGGTCTGTGGCATATGTACATTTGAACCAAGGAAAATTAGAACCTAGAGCTGTGAAATGTGTTCTTCTTGGGTACTCGGAAGGTGTTACGGGGTACCGGTTATGGAAGATTGAAGGTGGCAGCACACAGGTTTTGGTGAGTAGAAATGTAGTATTCATGGAAGACCTGATATACAAGGATGTTTTGTGTAGTAGTGGTAATGAGTCATCTACTAGTGAGTCTGAACAAGGTGGAGCTCATGTTGAGGTGGAGCAGCCTGGGTCTGTTAATGATGATCCAGTTGAACTTGAAGAAAGTAAGGTTCATAGTTCAGATCCTAGTCCTGGTGTGGCTAGAGATAGGACCAGAAGGCATGTTGTGGTTCCTTTGAGGTGCAGTGAGGGAGCTGACATCTCTGTTATGGCATTTTTGAGTGCTGAGACAGATAGTATAGATGAACTATTGTCTTGTGAGGATGCGGTTGCTTCAATTGAGAGGAAGAGGTAGAGCATAGCATTGGAAGCACAGATAGACTCTCTACTTAAGAATAAGACTTGGGTGCTGGTGGATAAGCCTCAAGGTCAGGAACTAGTCTTGTGTAAGTAGCTGTATAAGGTCAAGGAGGGTGTCCTAGAGGGAGAAGGCCCTAGATATAAAGCCAGGTTTGTGGTGAAGAGACAGGAGGATAAGGTTTGTATCCTAAAGAAGTCATTGTATGGGGTTAAGCTATCATATACTTTGATGTATGTGATGGTGTGTACTAGATCTGGTCTAGGAAATGCAGTGAGTTTGGTCAGTAGATGTGGAGTTGATCAAGGTAAAACTCATTGGGATGCTGCTAAATGTGTTCTGAAGACTTTGAATGGAACTGAAGAGAGTGGTATCTTTTTTGGACAACATGTGATGGGTAGTCCAGTTCTGGTTGAAGAATTTATGTATTCTGACTTTGTTAAGAATCGAGACAAAGGTGGATCAATCACAGGATGTGTGTTTGAGGTCGGATTCAACTTGATGATACTTATTGCTTGGATGCTTTGGGTATTGGTTAGAGTCTTGATTTGATTTTAAGGTGAAGATTGTAAAATATAAAAGTCAAATCAAGTTTGCTTCCGAAGCTTATGTTTGTAGTTTTTCTTCCGAAACTTATGCTTGCCAGCATAGAAATCTTCTGAAGCATAGAAATCTTCCGAAGCATAGCAATCTTCCGAAGCATTAATATCTTCCAAAGGTTCTTTAATTTGGTTATGTTTACAAGTTTAGGGACTAATTGTGACCATATCAATTAGTTCTGGTGTAATTGTATTTTCTTGGTATGGTTGTTAATTTTGGTTAGTTAGTTGTGAACTCTGGTATATAGTTTGATGTATTCTCATTTCGAGAAAGTATCCGAAATAATAATCAGTGCAATCGTTCTTCTCTGAAGTTTGAATTCTAACACTTTTCCATTGTCTCCTTAGGATGGGCATCGCTTCTGTTATAGATCACATAAATTCAAATTGATTTTCCGTAACTTAGGTTTCTCGTCTAATTCATGTTTCGATGTTGCTTTCTGTAGTATCATAGTACGACTTAAATTAGGAGCTTTATTCCTCTTTAGTTAGCAGGTATTGGCATCCACTTTGTTCTTATTTAAAGAAACTAAAACAGTACTCCGACACTAATCTAGCACCATCTTGATCCCGAAGTAGATGTTGAACAACTCTATTAACCATTGGACTCCTTTTCTCCCAAACACTTCCACCTCGATCAGTATGTTGTCCGAGCTGAGCGCCTTAGCTCTTCTCATTTTCTTAAGGGCTCTCATCACTTCGTCCTTTGTGACAACGTGTCAGCAGTAGCAGTTATTTTGTTTTGGTTGTTTGGTTGTTTGTTGGTCACTTTCTACATGAATGTCACTTTTACTTGATGTTAACATGTTATATGAGTTCAAATGTCACTTTTACTTGCAACTTGTGTCCTTTGCAACACCTTGAGCATTGTTTCCCACTCAAATACCATTTTGACGAGGGTCCACTATTACATTTCCTTGGGTGTTTGTGGTTAATAGGCTTGTAAACCAACAGGATGTTCAGTATATTGTACGACAAGAAGTTTGTTTGTGTTCATTTAGAACATTAATTAAGAACATAAACAAACACGGACACACTTATTTCTTAATGAACAAACAAAAACAAGAAAAGTCATTTGTTTAAGCTTTTGTGTATATTCATTTATCCTGTTAAAATTAAACGAACGAACACGAATAAACCGCGTTAACGTGTTTGTTCGGTCTGTTTATTGGGCCAGTGGCTACGAAAGTGAAGTGAAAAAACACAAATGACATATTTATGGGAATGATGTTGGTTTGTCACCCAGGCTTTTGTGAAGCAAAGCCCATTTCAAAATTTCTAATGCTTAGAAACTCGAACTAATTTCATGAACTAGATTGTATTACATGTGGATTTGCATGGAAACATATCATGAATGGATTACTCTTTCATTCTAGATTTATAAATTAAAAAAATAAAATCAACGAACATAGTTTGCATATGCAAAATAGAATATAATAAATTTCTTTAGACTGGTTCTCACGTCCTTTGGAAAACATGCAATGTGTTCTCATTTCAAACTTCCAAGTTCCACAAGTGTCTTAATTAATAAGGTTTTGTATATTCCTATAAGAATATCCTTTTGTAATCAGAATATTAATTTTAGAAAAGTTATAAGATGATAAATATTTAGTAAAGAGTATAGAGAAAAAAGGATGTCATCACACTAACATTAGGATATGGTGGTCGAGGATAATATTTTTTTTATTCACGTAACACGTCACATGCTTTGAAATACGTGAACCCCTCCCAAATACACAACTAAAAATATTTCACAAACATCTTGAGTTTTTCTCTAAAATACTGGAATTTTGGACAACTATTTATCAAAGTACTTTGAAAAATATATATTAAAATGGAGCAGTTTCGAACAGTCTTGTAAAAATCGCTAAGTGCTAGTCGGGCAGTGAGTTATCGACTAGCGATTAATCGAGACTAATCGGATAAATATTTTTATATATAAATTTAGTTTTATATATAAATACATACATTTTTGTATGTATTTTTTTTATAAAAATATTGAGTTTTATATATATGCACGCATATTTGGCCGGAATTTCTAAGTTTCATCCTGAAATTTCAAGATTTTGGCCGGAAATTTTGCATCTCGCCACAACTAAAAATATTTCACAAACATCTTGAGTTTTTCTCTAAAATACTGGAATTTTGGACAACTATTTATCAAAGTACTTTGAAAAATATATATTAAAATGGAGCAGTTTCGAACAGTCTTGTAAAAATCGCTAAGTGCTAGTCGGGCAGTGAGTTATCGACTAGCGATTAATCGAGACTAATCGGATAAATATTTTTATATATAATTTAGTTTTATATAAATACATACATTTTTGTATGTATTTTTTTTATAAAAATATTGAGTTTTATATATATGCACGCATATTTGGCCGGATATTCTAAGTTTCATCCTGAAATTTCAAGATTTTGGCCGGAAATTTTGCATCTCGCCACAACTAAAAATATTTCACAAACGTCTTGAGTTTTTCTCTAAAATACTGGAATTTTGGACAACTATTTATCAAAGTACTTTGAAAAATATATATTAAAATGGAACAGTTTCAAACAGTCTTGTAAAAATCGCTAAGTGCTAGTCGGGCAGTGAGTTATCGACTAGCGATTAATCGAGACTAATCGGATAAATATTTTTATATATAAATTTAGTTTTATATATAAATACATACATTTTTGTATGTATTTTTTTTATAAAAATATTGAGTTTTATATATATGGACGCATATTTGGCCGGAATTTCTAAGTTTCATCCTGAAATTTCAAGATTTTGGCCGGAAATTTTGCATCTCGCCAGAATCCGGCCGGAATCACCGTTTTTTGGGTGACTAGGACCGCCTAGGTCTGATTTTGACCATAGTTGACCAAGTAGGTCAAAATTACAAGGTAAGGCGGCGATTAGCGATTAATCGATGATTAATTGGCGCTCAATCCCGATTTTTTTAAAATTAGTTTTGAAAACTTTATTATTTCTCACTCCTATTCTCACCGACTACTCAAAATTGATTTTTTTTAAAATATATGTTTTGAGATAGAGCCCCTTCTCAAACTATCCTACAATATTACAACATATAGTGCTAACTGAATGTTGATTGGACACTAGATAAAGCCCCTGATTAAGTAGTCTGACCTTGTTGCGGATCAGGTGATCAGGAGGTTTAACAAATTACTTTTTTTTAAATAAAAAACCATCTAAATACATGAATATTAAAAATAAAAAATTACATTAAAATATAAATAGAAAACGTTACTTAAATTTTTTTAAAACAATACAAATACTAGCCTAATACTAGATCATCAGTTCATCTAGCCCACAAATGCTCGACCCATTCATGACGAAGATTTCCGTGTATTTGATGGTTTTTTATTAATACTATGTTTTCAAGTTTTTTATTTATTTATCAGTGATTGTTGATTGTAATGGGGGGATGCTTCATTGGTAGTTTTGTCAAATAGTTTTACCCTCGTCTTCTAAAATCATGTTATGTAAATTAGTACAAGTATAGACTAAGCTCATTATCTTCTTCCTTGACTAAAACCGTATCGGGTTTCTGATCAAATGAAAGTGATTTTTAAGAACTCCAAACGCTCTTTCAATGTCTTTTCTTGCGGATTCTTGCTTTTTCGTGAAATATTTTCGTTTGTCTTCAAGTGGAGACGTAAACGCTTGAAATAGTGTCGCACATCCGTTGTAAATTCCATCAACAAGGTAGTACCAGTATTTAAAATGTTATCCATTTGCATAAAAAGATTGAGGGGGGTTTGATGCCGTTGATTAGGTTGTCGAATAAAGAAGAATGATTGATAATATTAAGGTCGTTATCTGACCTGACAACACCTAAAAATACATGTCAGAATCAAAGATCATACGAGGCCATAGCCTCAAGTATGATAGTAGGGACGGAGTGATCATCACGGTGAAATTGACATCTCCAAGCAGTAGGACACATAGCCACCCAACATGCGTGCAATCAAGCCTATTGAGCATTCCAGGTAAATTATATTTTTCACCATGCACCTCGTAAATGCGTTAAATATCACAAATGGTGGGTCTAAGCAAATATTTTAGAGAGTAAGTCTACACGATTCCTACGAAAGTTTTCAACTAAATCATGTGCAATTTTTTAAAATATTATAAAAAGTAAGGTAATATTTATATACCCTGACAAAAATATTCAAGTGAATCACGTGTAATTTTATTGGACAATTGTGAATACTCGTCCAACGCGTCCGAAGTAACACCGTACGCTAGTTGTTGAAGAGCCGCCGTAAATTTTTGAAAAGTGGTGAATCCGACTATACCTCTAGCTTATTCTCTTTGTTGAAAAAACAAATATCGCTCCGACAAATCGTTTGACATACGTAAAAATAATTGTCTAGTCAAACGGAAACGTGTTCTAAAACTCCCTTCGTCATAAAGGAAATTGGGGGGAAAAATAGTATCTTACCAAAGTGTTGTTAGCACCCACTCGGCCACGATTTAGAGGTGAAGATCTCGTTAGTAATCGTTGACGTTGAGACTGCTCAATTATATGCTCGACCATCTTTTTTTCCCGTTTCAAAAATGCGTTCGTTTTCTTCGGAAGATTCGGATGAGGTGGAAGTCTATTCCATGGTTTAGATAGAATATTTTTTTAAATAAAATGTTAGAGAGAAAGTAAGCAAAATGGGATGGTTTGTATAAAATTTGAAGATTGTTATATATAGGTTAAAAAGAGTTAAAATTTTCGTAGTAAGCGTTTTGAAACTCCCTCACGCCCAATGGTCAATTCATCTGCTAGCCCCCTCACGCCCAACCAATCGCGCCCCTGATCGTGCCACCTTGTTGCGGTGTGCGTGACCAAGGTGGCCAGCCACGTGGGTAGTGCCACGGATGGTGCGTTCGACAACACCTAGTCTTACCAATAACCATGCACCATTGACAACTAATACAAGCCCTATTACATTATATGGGTCATATTGTTGTTAGTAGTTTCAATTTGTGACGGTTGACACAAACATCCGACACGTATAAGGTAATATATATAGGTCGAGTGATTTTATTATTTTATTTTTATAAAATTAATCAAATTTTGTAATTGTATAATTTTTTGTAAATACAACAAAACAACCGAATTATATATTTTTATTTCCAACTTTTTTGATTGCCTTAAAATTAAAGCCACATGATATTTTATTTTTTTATTACTTTTCATATGTGTTATGTGCCTTACGAGTTACGACCCGCATGTCAAAATACGAGCCGTATCACAATATGACTGGCGCGACATGCACTGTAGGGTTGCCGGTGTGAAGGCATCTCATTATACGACTTATATCCCTCAATACTGGTCGTATTGAGTGACAGCCGCTTAGTATCCAAAGAAGAGGGGTAATGTATCAATATAAGCTCCCTATCATATTAGGCAATTATTTCTCCTCTAGATAAAAAGGATCCCCAAGTATGTTCGTAACAACAAAGTGATGTACTTAAAATCACTCTTTCAAAATAGAAAGCCACTAGTAATCTAGTATGTAGATAATTTTAGGTAGTTAATTGAGAAGACGTTTTGTGGAGCCCAATTCTGCAGAGCCCAAGTCGAGAAATAGTATTCAGAAATTTTTGGAATCGACTCTCTCATACTCATAGTCTCGTTTGTTTTTTACAATCCATTTTTTGTTGATATCGTAGGCCAAACCGCCAATACGGTTAAAAAATTTCTAAGCCGACTAGCAAACAATTGATAACAAACTGACTGCGAAACCAAACCAATATCTAGTTGGAGTGGCTTCTTGGTAATTTTAGTATCATCAATAGGTATTTTAGTGTGTTGGATTAACTTGTTAATCGAGGAAATAACGTCAGAGATTAAACGAGTCAGGTGTCGCGGAAGTGCGGGCTCGATTTAGTTCTAAATGTTATTTGGGCTTAATTGATATTAGGCTTTTCGATATTGGGTTTTTAATTAATTTGTTTGACCATAAAATAATTGGGTCAAATGTTGTTGTGGGCTTTTGAGACTTTTAAACCACAAAAGAAAAATAAGAGACATGGAGTTTTGACCTAATAATCTCTCGGTTAAAACACAAAAGTAGAAAAGGAGATTCGCACTTGTTCTTATCTCCATCGAGAGAACAGTGAACATCAATTATTTTTTTCACTTGATCAAAAAGAAAAAAACAGAAACTCGCGGTTACAGCCGTTCTTGAAAGGCATTCTCTCGGTTACAATCAAATTCGGCTCCATCAAGTTTTCTCTGACTAATTCGATAAATCATTCGCGTGTAACTCGCGAAATAAGTTTATCTGATAGTGTTTCACCATTCGAAAATTAATCCAAGTGAGTTTGATTATTTGAAAATTGAACCCAAATCTGGTACGTTTTGGTTTGTTTATATTTGATTTTTTGTAAAGGACCCACATATTTCTACAGGTTCATATTAACCCAAGTCGTAAACACTCCTAATATTCTGCGGTTAGCAGTATGGGTTGTTTTGGCTTATTTAGAGACTAGAAATGACTATCATAAACACTCTTAACATTTTGCGTTTAGCAATATGTGTTGTTTGATATATTTAGATACAAGAAATGACTATCACAAACACTTCTAATATCCTCCGCTTAGCGATATGGGTTGTTCTGGTTTATTTAGAGACAAGAAATGGCTAGGCTGCAATCGTATTGGTTTTCTTGTATGATGTGGGCTAAAAATGTTTTAGATAATTGGGTAGATTGATAAATGGGTAATGAGTAATTATACCATGGTTTTAATAACTAATAGATTATATTTGTTATTTAAATGTGATTAGTATTTAATTTAATAATTTTTCTAATAACTAAGGTTAATAAAATTAAAATTTAAACTAATTCCTTTTAGTCATGGTCAAAAGATATATTATTGGTGTCGCTAAAAATCTTGGGCATCACTAGACTTTCGATTATTGTATGTAAAAAAGAAAATCAATGGGTGTAAGATGACACCCACACCATAAGGTAGGTCCGCAATTGAATGTAAGTTACGAAGGGAGAAATATTTAATTAAATAAGTTATCGTACATCAAATGTAAACTGTATTGAACATTCGTTAAACTTCTGATTTCGTTGTATCGTCTTCCTTGATGATGTTTTGGGTATTCCATTTCATGGAATGATAACCAAGTTTCTATATTTTTCTAATAAAACTACTCACACTCTTTTTCTCTAACAATAAAACCTCTCAAGTTTAAATATGTTTCAAGCTTGTGCAACTTTAATTATATTATTAAAATATTTTAAAGTAAGTGACTTAATAGAAAAACATAAACATATGAACCATGGTTACTATTTAGTGATTATTTTCTTTAGTTGATTTGACTTTTATTTGGTAAGTATTTTTATTCATGGATATCTTTTAATGTAGGTAAAATTTGAAAACTAATCATCGGGTTACTAAGCCGTACATACCTCTGCTAGCTTAACCATCCATATGTCACACGAGTTGAAAAAATAAAAGTAAAAATAAATATAAAATTAAATATCAATTACTATTAGTAAGTCTGTAATATATATGCATGTGAATATAGATTAAATAAATAGGCATACATGTAAATTACATTAAAGAACTAAATACATAAAAAATAATATTAATGTTTACTAATCTCTAAAAAAATTTTGTATATAAATTTTTAACTAGATTTAGTAAACTCCTTCTCAAACTTAAGAAACCATCTTTTATAGAATGCTTCCTTGTATTATAGTGCCTTGTAATTAAAAGTATAAAAATTAAAGATATATAGAATATATGTTTTATAAGATAAATATAAAAAAATAATATAAAAATTCGATTAGTTGAAAATTACCTTCTCCTCAACCACAATAAACTCAATAAAGCAGGTGTCTACCGAATTGTTATACATTGGTTGCCTACGTAAATAAATCACACAAACCTTGATTGTATAATATGGCGTGATATGTCAAGATTTTCTATGAAAATTATTTTTGCTACTTTATCAATAACGTATAAACCAATATACATAAATAAAAAATGAACGAAATAAAGATTGTGGTTGTAGGCCAAAAATTTTTTAAGTATTAAGTTTTATCATTAAAAACATGTTGTTAAACCCAAGTGTACGTAATATTGTAATTTAGTGCATAAGAAAATGAGTCGAAGATATCGATTGTGTGTATAATAAAAAAGTAAGAGAAGTTTTTCACGTAGAATACTTGCACTCTTTAATCATAAGAGATGTCATTTGACAGAATTATTTGTCTTTGATAAAGACAGTGGAAGAACAATAAACAAAAAAAAGTTTGCTTATATATAATAAAATAATTGTATAATGGTATATAATGCAGTCAAATATTATATGATATTGTTAAAATATAAAACATTTTTAAAATCTAAAATTATGACCCACAAATCGCCGGTTGATTGTTATTATTGAAAATTAAAATTTGTAAACTACATATGCTTCGTTTTAGTATTCAATTTATTAGTTTAAAATTTCAAATTTTGTCTAATTTAGTTTGTTATTTTTAGAAAAAATCTTGAATTGAGTTGCGAATTAAATTTAAAAGTTGAAGTTTCTAAATTTTCCTTTCAATAATTAAATTTTAAATTCTAATTTTAAAATATTGTTTAATTAGACATTAAATGTTGTTTAAATAGGATCCACGAGATTCCTTATAAAAACATATTGCTAATAAAATGTCATGTGATAATCATAGGCTGTGAAGATATTATGTGACAACAAAATGTTTAAGATTATGATACATGACTGAACCCTTTTCATTTATTATATATAAAGATTAGTTCACTTAATTTAAAAATAAGAACATTTATAAAAATTGTTATAATATTAAAATAATATTGAAATATATATGGTTTTATCATTTATGCTTAAAGAATATGAGTAGATTTAATAAAACTTCAAAACGTAGATCAATATCAATGGAATATACCAATTATTAGCTGCCAAAGTTTTCTTATTATGGGAAATCCAAACACTCTTGTTATCATAACTCTAGTGACACATTAGAACCGGATCCTGCTTCGAATATGATTTTGAAACCAATTTGAAACTGATTTTAAAACCAATGAGTGAAAGCGGTAAGAAACCAATAAGATATGTCAGTTTGAGGTCCTATCCGTTAAAACCGAAACAATCTGATTCAGTTTTCTTACCCTCTAATCTGATCCGGTTTGTGTTAGGTATCACACTTTAATAAAGAAACGAACACATCAATATTTTGTTGAAGGAACAACCTTCACGACGGCTTTTTCTTTTTTATTAAACTTAAAAACTCATAAGATTACATTGACCCTAACCATCTGTATATACAAATCAAATAGATAAAGAGATAAAAATTCTAACTAAGCTTTTATTAGATGGACTCAAACTTTTAAAGATAGATTCAAAATTTTAAATTAAATAATAAACGAAGGATCATCTTCATTCTCTCCTATTTCGGGCCGACAATGCTAATATTAACCTAATAGTTTCTATTCTAGCAACGGGAGCAAATGCCTCTTCAAAATCGATGCCTTGTTCTTGAACAAAAACTTTAGCGACCAACCTTGCTTTGTACTTCGAGATCGTTCCATCTGCATTTCTTTTTATCTTAAACACTCATTTCAGCCCAATCACCTTGGTTCTGGCTAGTAGATCGTATAACTTCCATTTGTTATTAAATTCTATTGAATCAAGTTCTTCTTTTATGGCCTCCATCCACTCCTTATATTTTTTTGCTTCAAAAGCATTCACTAGTTCATCATTAGGCAGTGCAAATTCTTCTTGGAGTAAGACATAATCCTCAAAGTGCTTTAGAGGATTAGAATGTCTTGTTGATCTCCGTAGATTAGGACCTTCTTCATCGCTATTGTGACATCCGCCACTCTTAAATCCGTCAATTAACACGAAACTCATTATCTATCGATTATTCATTTATTTTGTGTTCGCGTAATTAATACGTTTATGATTGTGTCTTTGACGTTGTAAGCTAGACACGTTCAACTCGAATCAATGAAATAATGTATTGATTACTATTATATATTATTATCGATATTATTATTATTATTATTATTATTATTATTATTATTATTATTATTATTATTATTATTATTATTATTATTATTATTATTATGAATATACAATATAATTCGCGTAAAAACCTGACAAATTGCACTCGCGACGTCGTTGATCTTGAACGAGCTAAGTTGCTCTTGTATTTATGTACTTAATTGGTTTGTTAAGGGTTACGTATAAATTTTGGGTTAGATAAAAAGAGTAAAGAGAAGTCCAAGGTTTAAATAAATATTTTTCAAATTAAAAGGAATTAATTGTTAAATAGTTCAGGGTCCTAAACGTAAATTTGAATAATATATAATATAACTAATTTTTGTTCTCGACCAAAAACCCTTAGATCGACCCCCACCCCGCCGTCGCCGTCGACCACCACCCAAGCCATTACCGTCGCAGTCGGCCACCATTCCGGGCATCGTTTGTCGCCGAACAACCGTTGCGAACCGCCACGTAGTACCTTCGATCAACACCGTCTCTAGTCGATCAAGTGTTCGGTGCGTTGTAGCGTTGTGCGGTTGTGTTGAGGGTGTACGTATGTGTATATATAGACCATGTGTGTATAGTTCAATGGGTGTGGGTTGTGTGATGTGAGTGTATAAGTATATATAGATTAAGTGTGTGTGTATAGTGCGTTGTATGTGATTGAAGTGAACGGCTGCTGTGTAAAATATTTGTGTGTGTGAATTGAGTTTTTGGTGTGTGTGTGTTTATAAAGCGTATGATGTGTGTGTTTATAAAATGTAAGATGTGTGTGTTTAAAAAGTGTAGTGTGTGTGATTTGCATGTATGTGTGTTTATCAATGGTATGTATGAGGGTGTATATATATAATGGTGTGTGTTGTAAGTGTGGGTTGATTGGGTAAGTTGGTTGTACATAAGTATATAAATACATATACATTATAGGAGTATAATGATACGAGTATTCTAATATATAAATGTTGATCGTGAGCATGAAAAATTATAATTGTGGGTGTTCATATGATAATATATATATATATATATATATATATATATATATATATATATATATATATATATATGAGTATTAATATATTATCATGTTATAAAACGAGCATGATTCGTATCGTTATGCGATAATAGACAGATGCTTATGCAAATAATAGTGTGTGTGCATGAATTATTATATATACATATACATGCATACATACATACAGATATATCTATATATACTTATTAATAAAACAATAACTTTAGTGCCACGTGACATTTTTTTAAGGCTCAAATTTTTTTAATTCCCGTCTAAATATGTATCTGTTCTCAATATTAGTCTAGATTCATTTAGAGACATTTGGAGAAATTTTAAAAATTTAACCTTAAAATAGTGTATATTTTTTTGGAAATGAAATCAAACTCGATTATTCTTCTTTCTTCAAATAATTCATCTACAAAAACAGCACATCATTTTCAAATCCATAAAATGCTCGGTTTATATTCGAATAGTGACAAAAATTACGGGATTCCTTCATCGAACTTCTTCAATTCGAAGGAATTCATGGGTATCTTTCTTTGGAAATGAAACCTTACCCGATTTTGTAACATACAAATTGAATAAATAAAATATCAAATAGTTTGTATACAATTTTACAAAATATAAAATAATATTTTCATATAAAATATGATTAAATTAAATATGTAAATATTTCAAGTAAAACAACAATAATACCTTTTAGAAAATAGAATTCATGGGCAAACTATTTGTCACACCCTCAAAATCCACGTGCGGGGTTTTACCGCGAGGCGTGTGACAAACCAGGATCTCAGTCATTAGTTACTCAGAACGACTCTATATGAAACATTCAAACCAAACCAGAGTTTAAAACTTCAAAATATTAGCGGAAGCGTTCAGTAAACAAGACAAACCAAAGTAATGTAATGTAATGTAAAATACGCAAACACGCGCCAACCGTTGTTCAAAACAAAATACACAATAATTCCAATAGCAAAAACCAACAAATGTTCCCAACAATGCAGACCCACAAATGCTGACCCGTGAGTGCTCCTAGGCTTTTCATTAATCATGACCTGAGAATAGCATACTAAAAAGTCAACACAATGGTTGGTGAGTTCAAGAGTTTGCGTAAAACATAACAGTAACAGTTATATAATATAAGAGTGCAATGAATTAGATAGCTAGTCTAAATTCACAAGTAATATTCGTAGTGATTTCGCGATCGAAGCTGACAATGTTTCTTTTGATTGCCTCCCTTCATGACTTACTAGGTCGTGACACCATGTGTTAGGACAATATTGTACCCGTTTGACCTCGAGTCGCACAGGTGGGGCTTGTTAAACCCAATAGTACTACCCAAGATTTCCCGCTAGTTCCAATATTAATGATCCAAAAGTGTAAGGACTTTCATAGTATATCGCACTACATTACACTATACACAACTTATAATCAATAAAGTGTTTCAGAACGAGTATGTTATCTCCCCCAAAAGAGAGTGTAAATAAAGTGGGGCATGAACTCACCTGGTGTGCACACGAATGATATTAAAGCTAACTTGAGAGAGAGGGGAAAGACAACCTCCAGATGTTACCTAGAACACACAAGTACATGAGTATGTGTACATAGAATCATTAACAACCCTAAGTGCTCAATAAACACATTGACCAAAGGTTTTAGAAAAACAAGACGCATTTGACGTAGTTGACCCGTTTGACCCGTTGGTGACATTATTGTTGAAATCCCTTTTAATCAAGCATAGCAACTCATCATACATGGTTGTCATACAAGTTGTTCACGTATATCACTTCATCAACCATTTTTCTACCAAGGTCATCATACAACTTAGATTATCATACAACTCATACGAATCTCAAGTAGTCAACATGCTCAACACAAATATAATTACATCACAACTAGTTCATCATACATAAAGTTTAATCATGCACAACATGCCATGTGAAGCCACTCATGACTTCACACCCTAAACCCTGCTAATCCTACTAAGTAGGGGCCTCAGATTCGCACGCTTGTATGACGATCATCATCACATTATTCAACAAGATTCATGCCAACCAACATACCCAACAATGACCTATTACATTTCCAAACATGATTCTATAATCTTCTATCATAAGCCATCATCATGTATAATCCATAAAAGTCCAAATTTCCCAATTGACCAATCAAGTATCCATACAACCCAATTAACACATTCCATCACATTAGACACCATCAATAAACATTCTAGCATAACCCTAACATCATGAACATGCTCAATTAACAATATCCAGTGATCTTCAAAATTAAAGTTTCCCTTTTGGGAAAGTAATATCCCAAAATCAATCTAGCACCCAATTCATTCATGAATTCATCAACATCATACCTAATCAAGTCCATGCTATCATCTAGACACGACCAATATTATCAAATCATCATAATTCACAAATCTCATATTCAAAAGTTTCTACTTATAGTAAGGTTTGAACTACATGATCAATTCATGGATTTCTTGCATAATAATCATAACCCAACGTTCATACAACATCATTAACATCACAACATCATCATTCTATCATCAATTCATCAAGTTCATGCACAAAAGTTACTATTATTAGTAAGTATGAACAACGCATCTAAACCACGAATTTCTTGTATAATCCACGTAAACTAGCATCAATACAATCTAACTAACATCATACAATCATCAAACAATCAAAAATTCGACATTCTAAGCAAGAATCGAACTAGGGTTCGGCCATAACTCAAAATCCATGAAAAACCCATAAAAATCTAACCTTTAATCGTGTAATGGCCAAGAATTGATGCTTGCTACACGTTGTAATGCTTGCAACTAATCAAAAATCAATGATTCCTTGTTGTTCTTGCTCAAAATCGCAAAAATGGTGTGTGTGTGGATGGTTTCGGCCGCAACGGGGTTGTGAGGGCTAGGGTTGGGTTTTGTTTAATCTTAATTTAATTAGAATTTATATTTTAAACGTCTTTTAATTACCTTTTGTGAACAAAACTGATTTTTTAACACTTTTTAAAAGGTTTTAACTACAAAATACTAGCAATTATAAACTAACAATAATAATTGTGACATCCGGTAATTTTCTGTTACCAAACTCCGTTAGTTCCGTTAAGTCTTGCATACACGTGTCGGGAGCACACACTAGTTGTCGTTGAACGTTGGTAACTTAATAATAATTAATAATGATAAACTAATTATAATTTAACTGGTTACTTGATTATCAAGTTGTGCTTATGTGTTTACGTGATTTAAATGCTAGTTGTGAATTTTATCGCGTAACGTGGAAACGTGTATATTTAATTCGTGTATTTTTGTGGCTAGTGAAAATAATACATATGATTATTATTGTTGGTTAATAATGTTTGTGGTATTAAGTTAAAACCTTTTAGAAAGTATTTAAAAGTCTAGTTTTTATAAAATACAAATTATGAGGGTTTAAGGGGTAATTACCATAAATTAATAAAACAAAATCCCAACCCTAGCCCCCCCACCCCCTTTCGGCCGCGATCACCCAAACACACACACACACACTTTGAATTTCAGCAAGAACAAGCAAGAAAGCTTTGGTTTTGACCGATTACAAGCATTACAACACGTTAGAAACATCAAATCTTGTCCATTACACGTTTAAAGGTTAGATTTTTACATGTTTTTGATGATTTTTCATGTTGGCCGAAAGTTCCATTCGAAATCTGCAATTGATGGTCGATTGATGCTTGTTTGTTGTTGTTAATGTGTTTGTTAGGTAGATTACATGTTAATTAACGTCAAGTATGCAATAAAGGATGGATTTTTACAAGTTCTTATGGGATTCACATTAGGGCCGAAACCCTAATTCGAAAATCTGAAATTGGATGTTAGTTGTTGGTTGTTTGTTGATGTTAATATGTTAGTTAGGTTGTATGCATATTAGTTAACGTTGATTTTGCAAGAAAACTTCGATTTTGATTCATGGTTCATAGGTTACTAAGAATAGTAACTTTATTTTGCATGAAATGTTGAATTGATGATGAATTGGTGTTATGGATATGCGTATGATGATGATTAGATGCTAGATAGTTGATATGAATGTTAGAAATTCAAGAATGCATGTTGTAGTTCATACCTTACTAAAGATAGTAACTTTTGGGTATGAAAGTTGATGAATCATGATAATGAGATGTTGTTGATCATGTTTAGATGTTGTCGTGGACTTGAATTGGTATGTAAATGATGAATCCATGAATGTCTTGGGTGTTTGATGAATTTGGGATGAACTTTCCCAAAAGGGAAACTTTAATTGTGAAATCTCTTAAATGTGATGATTTGGGTATGTTTGGGACAGTAGGACCATGCTAGTGTGTTTATGGATGGTTTCTAAGGTGATTAAATGTGTTGTTTAGGTTATATGAATGTTGATTTGGTTTGTTACCTGTTTTGGCCTGTTTGTGGAAAAATCATGGTATGAGTCATATAGGTAAGCTAGGACTTTTGGATTTGATGATTGATTACGAATGAACATTTTAGATGTTATGAGCAAGATAATAGTTGAGATTCGCATGACTTGTATGATATCTAGTTGTATGATGATCTAGGTAGTACATGTGGTTAATGAAGTGCTATATGTAATCAAGTTGTATGTTGATCATGTATGATATGCTGTTGTGTTAGTATTAACGAATTATCACCTATAATGTCGCCAACGGGTCAAACGGGTCAACTGGGTCAAATGTGTCTTGTCTTTCTAAAACCTTGAGTTCTTTGGGTTGTAAAGCACTTAGGGTTTCATATTGATTCTGTGTACACGTACTTATGTACTCATGTGTTCTAGGTGACCTTTGAAGGTTGTCTTTCCCTCTTTCTTTCAAGTTAAGCTCTAAGTTAATTCTTGCGCGCATCAGGAGAGTTCTTGCCCCACTCATTTTACATAATCTCTTTTGGGGGAGATAGCATACTGTTGATCACAAACGCTTTTATATATGAGTGTGTATAATATTGATATAGTGCTGTTTACCATGGAAAGTCCTCACACTTTCGGATTGTTAACATTGACTAGCGGGGAAATTTTGGGTAGTACTACTGGGTCTAACGAGCCCCACCTGTGTGACTCGAGGTCATACAGGTGTAATTTTGTCCTAACATATATTCGTACGACCTGGTAAGTCGTGACGGGAGGCACAAACTATCACAGTCAGCTTCAATCGCGAAATCACTATGATTAATATTTTTATGTTAATAGACTAGCTATCTATTGCAATACACTACTTATGAATTGGAAACTGTTTATCGGTTTACGCAAACTCTTGAACTCACCAACCATGTGTTGACTTGTTTAGTATGTTATTCTCAGGTTAAGGTTGCCAGTTGCCTAGGAGCACGCACGTCAGCATTGTTGTGTTGTCTACATTTGTCTTGTTTACAAATTTGGGATTATTTTCATATTAAACAATTGTGTTTGGGGCGCGTATGTTTTGCGCATTCTCTTTACATACTACTTGTTTTGGGTTTTCTGGTTTTAAAAACGCTTCCGCAGTATTTTAAACGTTAACTCTGGTTTTGTTTATTAATCATATAGAGTCGTTCTTGGTAACTAATGACTGAGATCCTGGTATGTCACGCGTCTCGCGGTAAACCCTGCACGCAGATTTTGAGGGTGTGACAATAATCATGCATAATTTTCACTAATCACAAAATACACAAAATAAATATAACACATTGGCACGTTACAAGGTGAAATTCACAAATAATATTTAAAATTCATAAATTGCGTAACCACAAACTAATAACCAACATTATTAGTTAAATTATTATCTGTTTATCATTATTAATTATTATCAAGTCACCAACGTTCAACGACAACTAGTGTGTGCTCACGACACGTGTATGCAAGACCTAACGGAACTAACGGGGTTTGGTAACAGAAAATTACCGGATGTCACACTATTATTTTAGATGTTTACTTTATCTAAGTTGTACTGTAATTGTTTAATGATATACAACTTTCATTGTTACTTTGTCTGTTATTTGATATTCTATCTGTAAGTTGAAAAAATCATAACATATATACCTGCAAGTTTAAACTTATTATATACCTGTAAAGATTGTTTGATGCATACTACAACCTGCAACCTATTTATGTACAAGCACGCATCTATACTTATTAATAAAACAATAACTTTAGTGCCATGTGACATTCTCTTAAGGATCTAATTTTTTTAATTCCCGCCTAAATATGTATCTGTTCTCAATATTAGTCTAGATTCATTTAGAGACATTTGGGGAAATTTTGAAAGTTAACCTTAAATTAGAGTGCATCTGTTTTTGAAAATCAAATCAAACCCGATTATTCTTTTTGCTTCAAATAATTCATCTACAAAAACTGCAGATCACTTTCAAATCCATAAAATGCTCGGTTTATATTCGAATAGTGACAAAAATTACGGGATTTCTTCATCGAACCTCTTCAATTCGAAGGAATTCATGAGTATCTATCTTTGGAAATGAAATCATACCCGATTTTGTAACACACAAATTGAATAAATAAAATATCAAATAGTTTGTATACAATTTTAGAAAATATAAAACAATATTTTCATATAAAATATGATTAAATTAAATATGTAAATATTTCAAGTAAAACAACAATAATATCTTTTTAAACTTTCGTTGATGAAATTATTTTTTTAACTGTTTCTTAAAAAATAATTTCATTTTGTTTAAAAAATCATCCTTAAAAATCTTTAAAAAATAGTATCTGTTTAGAACACTCGCAATTTGTCTTTATAAACTCTGATGATAGCGCATTCGACAGACTTCATCAACGTTATCATTTTGGCTTCGGTTTCTTCAAGTTTTCTTCAAGAAAACGTATTTATTTTTTGTTATATTTGAGCTTTCATCATTTGCGATTGTGTTTTTGGGTTGATATTATTTTTCTTTCATTTTTTTGATTTGAAGGTGATCTAATTCGACAATCCATCTTTGAAGAGGTATTACATGCTTCTGATTTTCAAACTTTATTATTATTTTTATGTTTACTGCCATATTATTATTATGTTTGATTGTAATTCTTTTGATATGTGCAAATTATTTTGATGCATCTGTAGTTGGGAAAATGAAGGTGAATTTGTTTTGAAACTCTATCTTAGCTTTCTAGATAATCTATTCAACACGTTTTAAAACTCTATATCTTGAAACGATTATAAGACGTTGTTTCGTTCATCACTTAATATTTGATTATGTGATATTAAGCTTTAAAAGAATTGAATTATTAGTGTCATTTGTTTACTCTGCTTAGGGTTAAAACATTATCTTATATGTTTCCTAACATTTACTTTAAATTATTATGATTTTTTGTTGTGTTTGTATCGTTTTACATTACTATGAAGTAACATTTAGTTTAAATTATTGTGGTTTTTGGTTGTGTTTGTATCATTTTACCTTACCATGAACATCAATGAAGCACCTCCTTTGACTTTCCACTTAGTCACACACAATAGGGTGTTTTAGATGCTTACTTTATCTAAGTTGTATTGTAATTGTTTAGTTATATGAAAGTGTCAAGTTATCGTGCCTTTAGCTATATATTACTTAAGATGGTTCAATCATATGAGCAAACTATTGTTTTAGATGCTTACTTTATCTAAGTTGTACTGTAATTGTTTAATGATATACAACTTTATTGTTACTTTGTCTATTGTTTGATATTCTATTTGCAAGTTGAAAAAATCATAACATATATACCTGCAAGTTTAAGCATATTATGTACCTGTAAAGATTGTTTGATGCGTACTACAACCTGCAACCTGTTTATGTACCAGCAAACATTGTATATCAATTTAAATCTTTAATTACTTTGTTGTTGAATTGAATCAATACATTGTTGTTTATAATAATTTTGTAACTAAATCCATCTGCTAATAATATTTTTATTATTTTAATTAACCCATCTGTTGATCATATACCTACCGGTTGATTATATGCTGGGCAATTTTAATTATGCATGAAATTAGTTCATGTATATATATATATATATATATATATATATATATATATATATATATATATATATAACATTAAGTATAACTATCTATACAATTCACACAACCTTTTGATGAGATATGTATAAAATGTTATGCAGATTAACTAAAGAGTCAAATTTTATAATATTTTTAACTCATTGTTTGTATCTATATACTATGATGTAACATTTGGTTTAAATTATTGTGGTTTTTTGTTGTGTTTGTATCATTTTACCTTACTATGAACATCAATGAAACAGCTTCTTTGACTTTCTACTTACTCATATACAACAGGTTGTTTTAGATGCTTACTCTATCTGAGTAGTATTGTAATTGTTTAGTTATATGCAATTGTCAAGTCATCGTTCCTTTCGCTATATATTACTTTAGATGGTTTAATTATATGCAAACTGTTGTTTTATATGCTTACTTTATCTGAGTTGTATTATAATTGTTTAATGATATACAAGTTTCATTGCTACTTTTGTTTGTTGTTTGATATTCTACCTGCAAGTTGAAAAAAATCATAACATATATACCTATAAGTTCAAACTTATTATGTACCTGCGAAGATTGTTTGATGCGTACTGCAACCTGTTTATGTACCAAGAAGCATTGTATATAAATTTAGATCTTTAGTTACTTTATTGTTTAATTGAATTAATATATCTAAATCCATCTGCTAATAATATTTTCACAAAAGTCTATATACAAAGTATTATCAATAACATTATAACTTACGAACCTTTTTAAATAACAACAATATTTTGGATTGAACCCGTATGTTATACGGGTCTTTAGCCTAGTATGTATATATATATATATAATACTAAAAGAGTAACTTAGGGGGACACTTGAAACATTTCTAGCCCCCTAATTTATTTTTCCCGCCTCTCTTTCCTCTTAAATAATTACCTAAATTAAGAAATATTAAATAATTTTAATTCTTTTTTAGATTAAATTTTTTAATAAATTAAGAAAGATGTTTATTTATTAATGTTATTTTTAGAAAACAATTTTTATACAATTAAATTTTTTTTTAAAACATCTAACTTTTTTAAAATATTTTAAATTTGGTATTTTTAAAAAGTAAATTTTTTATAAACTAAAAATAATTAAAGTTAGGAGTTGTAAAAAATTTTAAAAAATAAAATTTTTAATACGGTTTGTTTTGAAAAAAAAAATATTTAACTTTTTTTGAAAAAAAAATTTAAAAAAACTAAAAATTGATATCGTTATTTTATTACTAATAGTTATTACTCTTATGTAATTTTAATCATATCTTATTTTAGATTTTTATACTTCATAAATTTTTATTATATTTAATATTTTATTTTTCAACACGTATAATACACGGGTTTACTAAAATTAATAGTAAGTAAATAATAATCAACAACTAATCAGGGATATTATGAATATTTATAGCCCGATTCAACCCTATTCAATAGTATATCTCTATATTTGATTACAAGGTTAAAATAATTCGATATTAATATAATTATTGCACATAACTTTTCAGTGTATATTATTCAAATCTTAATTTCTTCATACTAACATTCTCACACCAACTCAATATCTAGCTCACGATTTGACATGTACAAAGTATTCCTTTTAAGTCTAAAAGAAAACAGTTTTCTTTGAGTGTATATTTTGCTATGATAATAAACAAAAGTTAAGGTTAATCTCTGTCAAGTGTTAGCTTATACTTAAAAGAATCTATTTTTACGCATGATCAGCTTTATGTCATCTTGTCACAAGTTAAGAAGATTGAAGCTCTTAGCTTTAATTAATAAGTGTAAACCTACTAATATTACTACAAATGTAGTTTATAAGGATGTTTTTGCTTATTTGTGATCTTATAATTAAAAGTTGTTATGTCTTATTTAATATATAACACACTTGATTTTATTTTTATTTTTATGTTATTTAATAATTAAATCTCCACACTTCCGTGTAATACACGGGTAACTAAAGCTAGTATACACACACACACACACACACACACACACACACACACACATATATATATATATATATATATATATATATATATATATATATATATATATATATATATTTATATATATTCGAGTCTATTATGCGAGTAATCATATATATATATATATATATATATATATATATATATATATATATATATATATATATATATATATATATATATATATATCTATGTGTGTGTGTGAGTGAGTCACGCAATAACCCGAACCGATCCGAAATAGATCGAACGTGTTATAACGTTATTAGACGTGTTTATATATGAATTATCTATATCATAGGCGTTTGACTTTCGGTTCGCCCATGTTAGTAGAAGCTTATTACCTTCTTTCGTTATTCTCGCACCATATCAAGGTGAGTTTCGCGGCCCCGTTTTCATTACAATTATTTATAAAATCTAGGGGAAATGTATGCTCACCCTTTTTATGTGGTGAACTCATTTAATCTATGGGACTGTTGTGTTTACTATTTTGTAAGTTAATATCTAGTACATGCATGAGTTTTCTGTGTGGTTCTTTATTCATAACTATTTAACTCCGGTGTTGTAGCCGACGGACAGGTATTGATAGTACTATTAGGCTGACACCCCCACCCTTGTTTGTTGGTATACTAGTTGGGACTGGCAGTGGTCACGGACGGACCCTAGGGTGAATATGTTCCGACAAGATCTGTGTGTACGTCATAGGTTTAGTTGTGAGGCTCATGTTTACATATGATATTGCTTGCTTATAATTGTATACACTTATGTCCTACAAACTATTACACACCATCAAACTTTATTCATTATTTAAACCTGTGAACTCACCAACCATGTGTTGACCATTTAAGCATATCTTTTCAGGTAACAACAATCATTAATGATAGCTAGAGTTGATGCCCTAGAGATGAAACTAAGGATTTCATTAAAGACTTGCTTTAGTGTTTCAAACATTGGTGTTTCATTTCATTTTATCATTTATGGGTGTGTTTGTCTTTACTTGTTCCTGGGTTGTGGGATTCAATTTGTATATTCTTGTTTGACTATGTTTGGCATGGAATTGACTAACTGCTACACAAGTCTCCATTTATGTTGATTAACGCCATGACACGTTGGTTCTCATCATTTAATGCATCTCTATTAACGATCAATGTGTTATGACGATCTCGTCCGTTACATCATCGTGTTTCCGCTATAAGGAAGGGTGTGACAGATTGGTATCAGAGCCATTCGTTATAGAGAATTAGGTGAAACACTCGACCTAGACTATAACCTAAGTACCCATATGTAGTACGCATAATAGGATTATGTGTGCATTAAAATACATGTGAATGTTCCATATGTGTTTTCAAATTGTAAGTTGTAGCGTAACTTACGTGCTATTTACGATATACTTATTGGGAAAGTTGTGAGAATTGTATATTCTATTTATACCCTAAGAAAGCTTTAGGTAAGCACATCCTCTCGTTATGTATTTGACTTATATTCGGATTGGATTGACAAGTGCTACTATAAGAATTTTTCTAAGAACATAGGTTGTTAAGCCAACCTTTATTCCGTAAGTCTGTGAATGTCTCATTTGGTATATGCGCCCTTATTCACAACTTGTTGGGTTGAATCTTGGAAGATGGACATATTGGCTAATACACCACTAGTAGATAAAAGACGCGACATACTCAGATGACCACTTCATCGGATTTTGGATTATTGTACATGGATTTCTTAGATCGTTCCTTGATCAAGTGAATTCTTTCTCAATCGATTCCTTTGTACAACTTCGGTTAATTAACTGTTGGTTAATAAGCATATATTTGATACTCTAATCATGGATAATACTCTATACTTGATAAGATATGTTAACTCAGATAAGAGGAGCTGGAGGTGAACATGCAAAGCAAATTACCATTACGAGTGCACACGTAATTGCAATTTGTAGTGCATGTGAAGCCTTGCAAACCCTGTCATGAGATAATGGTCATAGTTAGTACAAATCTTCCATTCTATACCTTGGACACCTGAGCCTCAGTCCTTATAAGACTTTGTTAATGATAACATCTATAACCTTTACTCTTATGTAAGTTCTAATCTACCTGGAGTCTACATGGGATTCACATTGTGACACTAGGCCTATTCCTAGTGAGACGTTGCTCCTTTTAGCATTTCAGAAATTATACGAATTGGCTGTTTGTTTGGAATGTACATGGTCTTTGGAGAGTTGCAGTAGAGTAATGATACTCACTTTACATGTATTACCTTGTTCAATGGATTGATCACCGAACTTGGAGCTTCAACAGTTTGAACGTTCTAGCATTATGCCTTGATGGAGTAATCGGATGACACGCGACCAGTTTAAGCATTGTTCTCGATAGATCGTGGATGTGGTGGGAACGCTGCGGGGAATACCCTATATATAAGCATCACCGGTATACTCAGAATGTTCCTGAGCTGGGCTATGTGATAATCTTGATTAATTGAAGTAAGAAATGGTAGAAATGATAAGGTAATATGGTTGGTTGTACATACAAGGGATTCGTGACGTGATAGTAAAAAAAAAGTATGACGGGAAAAGGGGAACAGTAGGTCTGACCCATTGAATTGAGAGAAATGGACACTATAATGGGTATTAACAATTATGCTAAAAACCAGAATATGAAGTATTTTTTTTACTCACTAATGGGTAAAGCATTGACACAGTAGAATGCCCAAGCTCAAGTCTAAGGTAGTGAGGCTGCGATAGCCATGACTTGAGATGAACTCAAAGCTTTGGTGACTGGTGTGACCTCTCGTGTAATTGTTAAGTTGTTGTTTATTCCGTTATCTCTTGTAAGGGCATGTTTTGTCATTAATACAAATACGAGGACTCGTTTGAAATTTTCTTGTATCTTAATCTCTTGGATATTTGGTTTTTCTTATAATTTGTGTTATTATTAAAAATGAAGTTAATAATATTAATAATACCAATGAATATAATAACAATAACAATAATAATAATAATAATAATAATAATAATAATAATAATAATAATAATAATAATAATAATAATAATGAAAACAATAATAAAAATAATAATAATAATAATAACAAGCATAATAATTATTAAATCTTGAAAATAAATAAAAATCAAATAAGCTAATTACTTTAAAACTTGTAAATTATAAAAATGGGCATAAAATAAAAAGAACTCTAGGGTCTAAACTGTAAATATCTCTTAAATTAAACTTTGGGTTAAAAGTGTCAAAATTATAACCGCAGGGACCAAAATGTAACAACTCAAATCAAACCCAAACCCCCTCCCGTATTTCCGGCCACCCTCCGGCCACACCTCCGGGTAACTCCGGCGAGCCTCAAACGCCTAAAATTAAACATTTTTAAATCCCCAAATCAACCCTAAACCGGTCGCGAACAGGTTTCGAACACAGGGGAGTGTTGAAATCGATCTTGATAGTGTTAAACACGAAGTAACCGAACTCATTAAAATCGAATACGTTTCCACACTTAAGTCTTATTATTAACTCAATTAATTGTGTATACACGTTGTTATCACCAATTAGACATCATTAGTACAGTTAATTTCACCTGAAACGACCAAATTACACACCCCCAATCGATGATAACGGCCGAGGTTAATTCTATAGCCGTTGGACATTTAATCAACCAAATTGGAGCTATAAATAAGAGGGCAAATGATCCTAATAGCCCCTTTTAACTCTCTGTAACATCAATCTCTCAAAAAACACACACAAGCATAACAATTGAATCAAGAACGGTCACGACCTCGGTTCACACTCGAATTTATTCATACAAGATCAATTCAGGTAATTAAATGGGGTTTTATACTCGGTTTTACATGGGGAACAAAAGCCCCAAGATTTAACTCAGTGACAGGATCGAAAGAGGTCTCAATTGGATCGATTTGATTCTAGGGTTTATGGTGGAATTGGGAATTCTTTCAAATATATCTTTTATTAATTATTTCGCGTTTTAAAACAGGAATTGGGGCTTGACCCACCGGTTAAGGCGCGGGAGTGATGGGCAGGAGGTCCCGGGTTTGAACCCGGGCACCTGCATTTATTTTTCAAAAGTGTTTTTTTTAGTTTTAAAAATTCAGAAAAACATTTTAATATTTTGATTAATTATATAAAAATCATTTTTAATCAGAAATCAAATAAAATTATTTTCTTTTAAAATTTATTAGAAATTAAATTAATAAATCATTATTCTCTTATTTTTATACATTATAAAAATTGTTATAAAATACAACTTTTTATTAATTATTAAATTGAAACAAATCTCCTTTAATTTCCAAGAATTTAAATTTAATAAATTCTTCATTTTTATGAAATATATTTACAACCTCAAATTTATATTTTGAGAATAAATATATGTACATATCTAAAATGTACATTTATTGTGATAAATAGAATTAATTTAATCAATCAAAAATGTACTATTGTATCAAATAGTAAATAATAAATTTTTGATAATAAAAGTTTAACTTTTATTAATGATTTTATCACAAATTTCTTATTTAATCACCTAAATATTAAAATGCATCCATTTTGGAATTTAAAATCATGGACTAAATGATATAAAAATTAACCCCGTTATAATATTACATTGTTATCCAAAAGTCCCAAATTTAAACTGCGAATTCCCGAGTATTACTAAAAATCGTTATTAACTTATGACGTCGTTCGTTTAGGTTGAACCTTAGCAAATCGTCGGTGTTTCATACAAGACTTCTTATTATTCATCCTTATTATCCATGTGAGTTTTCATACTCCTTTTTATACTATTTCACACTTTTGGGGTGAAACATGTTAATCGTATTATAAACACACTTGTAACCACGTTTTTAATCTTGTAACACTTGTGCAATTCATTTTTTGTTGTCATGGTTATTTGAACACTTGTAATTATCATGTGATGACTCTTGTAAGATACTATCATTAACTATTGCTAGCCTGGCGACGTCATAGATCTATGGGCCTGACAAGCCTATTTGGTGCTAAAGCCGAGGTTATTGCCGGCTCCTAGTGTCTTATTCTTGAGCACTATGGGAACCACGTACACTTAGCTAATCGTTTAATCTTGTAATGGCTATATTGTCAAGGTTTGATTGTTACATTTGTTCATCCATCTTTATTTACTTTATTCAATAATCTATGACGTGAATTGCCATCTTTTGCTATATATTTATGTATGCTAAATCTATGGAAACTCACCAACATATTGTTGACATCATTTTTAACATGTTTCAGGAAATGGTACTGCATAACTTGCTTGAAGATTTGTTCACATCTAGGATTGGACCTAGATAATAATAAAATGACGTTTATGTCACATGACACTTTGGGAAATTTTATTTTTGTTTTGTTTGAAACTTATGTTATTTCTTTATTGTATGTTACGAACCTTGAAAATTAATATTATTGACACTTTGAATTAGCGTTGTGTGACATGAACAATCTTAACCCTCACACCTCGACGTTTCCTCCGTTAAGGGTGGGATGTGACAACTGGGGACTACTGCTCAATGAATGAGATGCAAAAGTTAGAGTTGGAATTCTGGAATCGTGTAATAATAGGGTTGGTAGTGCTCCTTATACAAACAGAATTCATAAGTTAGTAAAGCTGGTGTCACACCTTGTGGCACCTGGATCAAAGAGGATTGAGAGGGACATTGGGAATGTCTGGTGAGTAGTAGAAAGAAGTTGGAGAGTCGTACAAGCAAGCTAGTGGTAAGGTAGACAAGAAGGACAATATTGTGAAACTAGCTATGTCGGTTGATGCGGTTAAGCCAGCATGCGTTACATGTGGATGCTATGAATGTGGGATTCCCGACCATTACCATAACGTGTGCCCTAGGCTGAGCCGGACACCAGGACAAGTTGGGAAAAATCAGATTTAGGAAATGACTATAGCTGGGAATTAATAATAGTGAAATTATGGAAATATATAAATTAAGGTAATAAATCACGCGGAACGACGCTCGTCAAGACCCAAATGTTGTTACAGGAATGTATTTTATCATCAATCAATACGCATATGTTTGATACTAGGGTAGAAGATACCTTCGATTCTTCTAAATTCACTCCTTTACTTGATATGAACCCCAGTTTCTTAGAAATTAGTTACTCGGTTGAGATGACAATGGTAATAATTAGAGGTTGTACAGAAGTACAAGAAGATCATGTCCTTGACATAAACTTGATACCGCTTGGATAGGTTATCGAAACACGAAGCTGAGATAGTCCGCGGGAGAAAGTGGTATGTAATTCTCTATCTTATAGGGAAGTGCTTAAGATTCAAGTAGAATGACCTAGAAGGAAGACTCCTTTCTTACATGTAGATGCATTGATGTTTAAATAAGCAGTGTTATGATTTCTAGCACATGTGGTAGAAAAGAAGACAAAAGAAAGAAAGTTAAAAGATATTCCTATTATACAAGATTTTCCAAATTATTTTCCTATTGACTTATTAGGATTGCCCCATCCTCGTCAAGTAGAATTCTAGAATGATCTGATCTCGGGAGCAACTCCTGTTGCAAAGACACCCTATCGGTTAGCACCATTAGAAATGCAAGAATTATCAAGTCAACTACAAGAAATCTTGGATAAAAGTTTTATTCGACCTAGTGACACGATGTGGGTAGAATTGACCTTGTTGTTTAAAAAGAAGGATTGGTCGATCCAGTGGTGCATAGATTATTGAAACTTGAACAAGTTGACTATCAAAAACCGATACCCTCTCCCCAGGAATTATGACGGTCAGGTTATTATAGTTGAGGGTTCAAGAAGACAATATTCGAAGACAACCTTTAAAACTCGTTATGGAAATTACGAATTCTTAGTCATGCGGTTTGGTTTGGCAAACAATCATGTTGTATTTATGGATTTAATGAATCAAGTATGTAGGTCGTACCAGGATAAGTTTGTGATTGTGTCTATAGATGATATCCTCATCTATTCACGATCAAAGAAAGAGCACGAACAACACGTGATAGTGATTCTAAAGTTCTAGGAGAAGAGAAAATCTATCCTAAACTCTCTAAGTGAGAGTTCTGGATTGCATGAATTGAAGTTTCTTGGTCACCTGATCAACGAGGAGCGAATTCACATTGACCAGGGTAATATTAAAGCAGTCAAGAAATGGAACACAAATAAGACATCTTCAGAAATTCCATAGTTCTTGGGATTGGCCAGGCACTACAGATAGTTCATTGAAAATTTCTCAAAGATTCCCCAACCGTTGACGATGCTGACCCAAAAGGATAAGAAATCCGGTTAGGGAGCTAAGCAAGAAGAGGCTTTTAAAACATTATAGGACAAGGTGTGTAACGTTCCAAAATGATTTTTATGGTATTCTACGATGCATCACATCAAGGACTCGGTTATGTGCCGAAGAAAAATGCGAGGTAATCGCCTATGCCTCTTGACAGCTTAAAAATCGTGAGAAAAGTTAGACAACGTATGAATAGAATCAGGCGTTGTAGTATTCACACTTAAGATTTTGAGGCATTATCGGTACGGGACTAAGTGTGACATTTATATCATTCATAAGAGCCTTCAACATATATTTGATCGAGAGGAACTGAACATACGTAAGAGACAATTTACTGAGCCTCTTAATGATCATGATTGTAAAATTCAGCATCATCTCAGGGAATACGAATGTGGTGGTTGATGCGTTTGAGCAGGAAGGAGCGTGTTAACCCCTTCGTATTGGGAATGATCATACAATCGAGCTTAAAGGCTTAGATTTTATCAGCATCGGGTGTGACATTGAAGGAGGAGAATGCCAAATGAGGAAGTTTCGTGGGTTAGATAGACAAATGGAACGCAAGGTCTTTCATGGATCGTATATGAGTGCCAAAGTGGGGAAGGGTACGGTAATTAGTTATGAATGAGGCACATAAGTCGAGATACTCCATTCACCCTTGCGCGAACAAGATGTATTAAGAATCTTAAGGAATTGTATTGGTGGTCAGGTACGAAGAAGGAAATTGCCCCTTATGTTGGTAGATGTTTAACTTTTTCCAAAGTTAAGGCCAAACATCTGAAACTGTCGGGCGTATTGAAACAATCAAGAATTCTCGAATGGAAATAGGAAACATAGAGATGGATTTCATCACTAAATTGCCTAGAACCAGTAGCGGACATGACTCGATGTGGGTTATTGTGGACGAAATGATGAGATCTACTCAATTCTTACCGATTCAAGAAGATTATAAGATGGAAAAGTTAGCAGAGATCAATATGAATGAAATTGTGGCTAGGTATCGGGTGCTTGTGTCGATCATATCGAACTGTGACAGTCTGTTTACGATACGATTCTGGCAGACCCTTTAGAAAGTTGTGGGCACTTGGCTAGATTTAAGTACCGCATATCTTCCATAAACGGATGGTTAAAGTTAACAATTACCAAGACCTCCAAGACATGCTTAGGGTATGAGCAATTGAATTTGATGCAAGTTGGGACACTCATTTGCCATTGATTGAGTTTTCCTATAACAATAGTTATCACATAAGTATTGTGTGTGCTCCGCTTGACTTGTTGTATAGGAGGAAGTGTCAATCACTAGTATATTGGGCTGAAGTTGGTGAAAGTCAGTTTATAGGTCTCTGAGATTATTCAGTAAACAACCAGTAAGATTTTACAAATCAAAGATAGACTCAAGGCAGCCAGAGATCACCGAAAAATTTATGTTGATAATCGAGAGAAACTGTTAGAATATTGTGTGGGAGATCGCGTCTTGCTAAAGGTTTTCTCCATTGAAAGGTATAGTGTGATCAGGAGTTGAGTGGTGTGCATGATACATGACATACGTTTCACGTATCGAATCTTAAGAGGTGCTGGATAAATGGTTCTCTTCATATACCCATAGAGGAAATTCAAATTGATGAGAAACTCCATTTTGTATAGGAACCAATAGAGATTATAGATAGAGTAGTTAAGAAGTGAAAGCATAGTAGGATTTCAATCTTTAGGGTTTGATAGAACTCTGCCCTGAGTTTACTCGGGAACCGGAAGTCCTGATAAAACATAAATACCTGCATCTATTTACGGGTAGAGCTTCAGGATCTGACTCCAGCTAATTTCGGAACGAAATTCTTTCAACTAGGGGATACTGTGACATCCGTCACTCTTAAATCAATCAATTAACACGAAACTCGTTATCTATCGATTATTCATTTATTTTGTGTTCACGTAATTAATACGTTTATGATTGTGTCTTTGACGTCGTAAGCTAGACACGTTCAACTCGAACCAATGAAATAATGTATTGATTACTATTATATATTATTATCGATATTATTATTATTATTATTATTATTATTATTATTATTATTATTATTATTATTATTATTATTATTATTATTATTCGTGTAAAAACTTGTCAAATTGCACTCGCGACGTCGTTGATCTTGAACGAGCTAATATTATTGTGTGTCACGTCAAAGCTCTTGTATTTATTTACTTAAATTGGTTTGTTAAGGGTTAAGTATAAACTTTGGGTTAGATAAAAAGAGTAAAAAGAAGTCCAAGGTTTAAAATAAATATTTTTCAAATTAAAAAGAATTAATTGTTAAATAGTCCTAAACGTAAATTTAAATAATATATAATATAACTAATTTTTGTTCTCGGCCAAAAACCCTTAGATCGAGCCGTCGCCGTCGACCACCACCCAAGCCATTACCGTCGCCGTCGACCACCATTCGGGCATCGTTTGTCGCCGAACAACCGTTGTGAACCGCCACGTAGTACCTTCGATCAACACCGTCTCTAGTCGATCAAGTGTTCGGTCGCGTTGTAGCGTTGTGCGGTTGTGTTGAGTGTGTACGTATGTGTATATATAGACCATGTGTGTATAGTTCAATGGGTGTGGGTTGTGTGATGTGAGTGTATAAGTAAATATAGATTAAGTGTGTGTGTATAGTGCGTTGTGTGTGATTGAAGTGAACGGCTACTGTGTAAAATATTTGTGTGTGTGAATTGAGTTTTGGTGTGTGTGTGTTTATAAAGTGTATGATGTGTGTGTTTATAAAGTGTAGTGTGTGTGATTTGCATGTATGTGTGTGTATCAATGGTATGTATGAGGGTGTATATATATAATGGCGTGTGTTGTGAGTGTGGGTTGATTGGGTAAATTGGTTGTACATAAGTATATAAATACATATACATTATAGGAGTATAACGATACGAGTATTCTAATATATAAATGTTGATCGTGAGCATGAAAAATTATAATTGTGGGGTGTTCATATGATAATATATATATATATATATATATATATATATGTGCGTGTGTGTGTGAGCGAGTCGCGCAATAACCCGAACCGATCCGAATAGATCGAACGTGTTATAACGTTATTAGACGTGTTTATAATTGAATTATCTATATCATAGGTGCTCATCAGTAATATATGGTGGTATGGGTCAACTCAAACAAGTAAAGCCGTCCAAACACACCATTCCTTTGTGCTCCTAAAGATCTATGTTCCTCACACTTGAATATTTGCATCCGGTGCTTAAAGCTGAAAAAAAAATAAACAAAACAAGAAAAAAAAAACAAAAACTAAAGAAACAAATCAATTTCGGGTTGCCTTCCGATTAGCACTAAGTTTTAGGTCTTCAGCCAGACCATACCTGATATAGTTAAGTGAACATTTACTTACCGAATTCCCAATAAAAGCTTGATAGTTGATCTGCCAGTTCCATAATTGTGTTATCATGATTAGCAAGTTTGTTGAGCAGTTATTGTGGTGCCATCTCATGATGATTTGTCCGATGTCTTCCAATGCCACCTTTTTATTTTGGTCTTCAAATCTTCTTTTCCAACTTTAATAGTTGAAGTAATAAGCACATGAGAATGGTCGGGATAAACTAGATCAACATTAGGCTTTAGCTCTTTCAGAGGTATTGCATCTTCATTTAACTTAAAACATCACAAGTCATGCTCTGAATGACCCATAACATCTTCTATCACATCAACATCAATCACGATGCCACAATCTAACTCATATTGCTCCCGTTTAAGTTGAGCTACATCCTTAGTGAGTTGGCTAACCTGTTTAACTAGAGCCTCGAATGATTTATCTCTTAACTTGTCTTCCTTCTTCATTTCACCATCATGTTCATGATTGCATCAAGCTTAAAGTTTATTGAAACCTGAAGCTTTTCATATGTCAGCTGAGGGTATTCAAGATAGTAGTCATCATATTCCTCTTGGTAGCTTGAGAATTGTGGTATCTCGGCTTCATAATGGTTCAAATCCCACTCTTGGCATATTTGTAATTGATGTCTACATGATAATATTCTTGATATTTTGATGGTGGAGGAGGTTAAAGTGTGAATAATGTCAGGGTGCTCTCCATCATCATAATTATTCTCACATATCTTTTTGCCTCTTATATTCAGAACATCATCTTTCTATGTTTCCATATTTGCTCTCGAACAGTGGACAATCTTGAACCCAGTGACAATCGCTCCCGTAACAATTACATGGATCGTAATCATCATCATAATCCTACCAATCCATGATTCTACTAAACCTGTAAGAAAATTACCCAACAAAAAAATTAAAATACCAGGGTAAAGACGAACAAATAAAACAAACAAAAAAAAAAATAATATATTTGGATTTTTTAATTTTTACTTTTTTTTAATATATATTTTTTTTTGAAGCTTAAACAAATACTAAAACGAAAAAAAATTAATCAAATAAAATAATGCTAAGCGCACTAGCTCCGGCAACGACGCCATTTAATGACCTGTTGTTGGGGTCATGCAAAAACCTAATTAAACTAGGTAGCTACGGTAAGTCAGGTATCGTATCCATGGGAGAGCATGTGGTTAGTGTTAGGGGTAATGATAAAAGCTACTTAATAACTATTGTCACTAGACTGTTGTTTCAGTTGAATAGGATTAACTAAAAATGATTACTTTAATAACCAAAATGGAAACTTGGACTTGGTTTGGAACTATTGAGATGAAAGAGATCACAACCAGGTTTCAGGAATGTAATTGAATACACGGTTTATGTTTCATCTAATCTTGAAATCACATAGATATAACTTGTTTATCACATATGTTGAATGGTAATACCAACTCGATATCCGATTATGTAAATTAATTAGTAAACTAACTAATGCCACAATCTGGAAACTTTATCTGCAATCACCGATAATAATGATAACTAATTACTACTCATGGTTAACAATGTAAACTGATAACTGATAAGTAATAATCAAATCAACTAACATAAATATTTAATAAACACATGATTCAAAACATATAAATGAATAAAGTTGTTTAACAATCAAAGTTTATGTCTGACTAGGTAAGAACATAAGAAAGCATAATCAAATCAACAACCATCCACCCGGAGATGATCATAGATGGTAGCCTTGCATCTTCATCTCATAATCACTCTTCACAACTTGGGCAACTAGACATACGTGTTGATCAATGATGATTAAAGAGAGTTCCAAAGGCTCCAAATTGTCTAAAGATTCATTCTTGGGGTTGGAGGCAAGTCTCCCTTCGAAACCCTAATGTTAGGGTTTAAATAGGTTTTAAAATTAAAACAATCTCAAAATATCACGCTAGACGGTAACTTACGGCCTATAGGCCGTGGTTACAACCTACCTTCAACCAGATGACCAAACCTCCTGTCTTACGGGGACAGACGGACTTAGCACAAGGCCGTAAGTTACGGCCTCAGGCCGTAGCTTACGGCCTCCCTGCAGTTTGCACAGTTTCTTATTTTCAGCACCTTTCAAACGTAGTTCTTGCTATCCCTTGTATCCTTCTCAAATAATGTCCGTTAAGCTTCGTTTAACCTACATTTCAAAAATATAACAAAGTAATACCATTTGATACATAAGGATATTAAAAAAGAATATTAACTATGATACATGCATGCATTATACGCAATTATCACATAGGTTTAGTTGTGAGGCTCATGTTTACATGTGATATTACTTGCTATAACTGTATACACTTAGGTCCTAAAACTATTACATAGCATCAAACTTTTCATATTTAAACATGTGAACTTACCAATAATGTGTTGACCATTTGAGCATATCTTTGCAGGTAACAACAATCATTGATGATAGCTAGAGTTGATGCCTCAGAGATGACCCTAAGGATTTCATAAAATACTTGCTTTAGTGTTTCAAACATTGGTGTTTCATTTCATGTTATCAATTATTGGTGTGTTTGTCTTTACTTGTTCCGAGTTGTGGGATTCAATTTGTATATTCTTGTTTGACTATGTTGTGTTGTGGAATTGACTAACTGCGACACAAGTCTCTATTTGTGTCGAGTAACGTCATGACACGGTAGTTCTCATCATTTAATGCATCTCTATTAACTATCAATGTGTTTTGACGATCTTGTCCGTTACATCCTCGTGTTTCCGTTATAAGCGAGGTGTGACAGTTATTAAAGCCGGTGTTCGACTCCGAAATGGGTTGATTTGTCTGGTCTGGATCAGCTTGGTCACTTTGGGAAATAGTAGGCTGGTCATTAGTTTGATGGGGACCATTTGTGTTTTCAACTTGTGCAACAGGTGGTTGCATGTTTTCTGTCTCAAGAGTATTTTCTTTTTCAATATGTATCATAAATTTAGCCCAGTCAGGTCAAGAACCAATTTGCATTCTTTCATCAAGATTGGACCAGTTTATGCTCCTGTTTTCTTCAAATTTTATGTCTCAACTCATATATATCTTCCCTTCATACGGGTCATATAACTGGTATGCTTTTCACTACCGAGATGAATAACCTGTTTACTTCTATCATCAAGTTTTCTAAGATTAACCGAAGGTATCTTCATGTGGGCTAGGCACACAAATACTTTTAAGTGGTCAATATTCGGTTTTTGTCCTTTCAAAGCTTCATATGGAGTGACATTCTTTAAGGCTTTGGTGATAACTCGGTTCAAGATGTAGACCGCATGCCTTAAGGCTTCTCCCTATAAGTTGTGAGGAAGATTCATTGCTTTCAACATACTCCTTGTGGTATTAGAACGGTACAGTTGCGACGTTCAACTACCCGTTTTGTTGCGGGGAGTAGGGGCAGTGAACAACCTCTTGATTCCGGTTAAGCCACAATATTCGGTAAATAATTTGTTCAAGAACTCTCCGCCTCGATCGCTTTCTAAAGCTTTAACCTTCAATCTGTACTCTAATTCGACCTCCTGTTTAAACTTCTTGAAAATACCAAGAGCCTCATCTTTGTTTTTAAGAGTATAAACCCACATAAACGTCTATAATCGTCGACAATAAGCATGAAATATTCATTCCTTCCAAGTGCAGGGGGAGATATTGGTCCACATAGATCCGTATGAACAAGTTCAAACGGTTTAGAAGATTGGTACATGGAGTTTTTTTGAAAAGAGTTTCTAGTTTGTTTCCCCTCACAAAATTGCTCCACTTGCATGGTGGTTATGGTTCCATGCACCAACTTCTTTGTTTTCAGGCTATTCATAGATGTAAAGTTAAGATGACCAAGTTAGCATGTCATAGCCAAGCTTGCTCATTTATTGATGATATTCATCAACACCTTGTAGTCTTCTTCATAAAGCCATAATTGATCCTCATCCATCCATACCTTGCAACCATTTTCTGTCATTTGGCCAAGGATAAGTATGTTATACATAGATCGGGTATGTAGTACACATCATTCATAATTCTTTGCTCCACTTTTTACAATCAAAGATTATTGATCCTTCCCATAATTTTTACTTTCAACCCGTCTCAAAATCGAACCATTCCGTTACCTTTCGATCAATGCTTGCGAAATGATTGATAAACCTGGTCATGTGGTTTGAGGCCCTGTTGTCGAGATACCATATGGTTGCATCATGTGGATCATTAGCATAGAGTTTTGGATGAACAGTGGCCATCATCAAGGTGGACCTTTATTAATGCATTCGTTATTAACTTCATTAAAGTTGGCTTCCTGTTGTGAAGGTTTGTTACACTCCCATGCATAATGACCCATAATGTTACAATTATAACTCCTTATAGTTGCCTTGTCATGGTTCCGATTTAGATTGTGTTCTTTTCTTTGATTATCTTCTCTGTGGGTCTCAGTATTAGAGTTATGTTTTCCTCGTCCTCAATTACACCCTCGACCACGGCCACGGCTTCTTCCCCTGTTGTCGTGGTTAGTCGCCCCACGTCCTTGTCCTTGGCCCCGGTTGGAATGGTCGGTCCTTTTACTACTTTGAGAGTCGGTTCTTGCATACATCAACTTGCTTTCTTTATCAACAAGTTCTTTATGGCCCTTAATTCTTTCTTCAAATGCTTTTAGTCTTGCTACATTTCTTTAAACTTCATGGTTTGAGATCGGCTACTTGTTCTATGGTTGCCACAATAGAGAAACCTATTGCATCAAGTAGTCTTTTTACAGCAACTTTATCTTTCATTTCTTCTCCCATGCTCTTGAACTTTTGCATGCATTCAGACATTCTACCGGCAAACTCTTCAATAGATTATTTCTCCTTCACCTTTAGATTATCAAACTCTCGTTTGAGTGTTTGTAATCTAGCTTGTTGTACTCGATCAACACCAAGAAACATACTCGTTGTGATCCCAAATCTCCCGGGCGTTCTTGCGTTTTGCAACTTGAGCAAGAATGTTCTACGGTAGAGATTCGTATATCAAAACTCATACATATTTATTGTTTTTGTCATCAACAGGATCTTTCAAAGCTGGGTCGACAACTTCCCATAGCCCCTTTGCATCTAACATTGATTCCATAAGGATAACGCACGTGTTGTAGTTCGTACTCGTGAGTTTTGGAACAATTAGGGAAGTCGGACTAGAGTCTCGGTGTTGAACAACTGTTTGTTGCTGTTGTTGTGGTCATGCACCTTCCGCCATTGTTGTCTTCTTGCAGATCTTGCCTCCATATATTCAGGTTATGCGCCCCCTGAACTCTTCTGGCCTTTGCTGCAACTTCTGTGGTTATTCGCCCCACGGATTCTTCTTCCTAGAACGAGTATGGATCTCGCTATGGTACCAATTGTTGGGTATCACACTTTAATAAAGAAACGAACACAACAGTATTTTGTGGAAGGGACAACCTCCTTGACGATTTCTCTTTTTATTAAACTCAAAAACTCATAAGAATTACAATGACCCTAACTATCTATATATACTAATCAAATAGATTAAGAGATAAAGATTCTAACTAATCTTTTACCAGATAGATTCAAACTTTTAAAGATAGAATTAAACTTTTAAATAAAATAACAAACGAAGGATTATGTTCAGCTTAGACCAACCAAAAGCATTTACTCGATCCAAACTGCCCTAAAAGCTGGTTTGTGCACCACTCGTTCAAGCTTAAAACAACTGCAAAAGAAATTTAAGGAAAAGAACAAACAAGGCCCATAAAATATGGGCAGAAAAGAATATAATCAAGAACAGTCTATCGAAAGCCCAACTTTATTTGATTAATATGCTTTTATTTTACACTTTACAAATGCGTGAATATTGTGAAAATTGTTTCAAAGCAAGCAAGCAACCAGATCGGGTTCTTTCTATTAAAACATTTATGATTGCGCGTTACTTAAAAGAAACAAATTAAAATTAAAATTAAAACTAGACATAAATGGACCCTTTTTTAATCCTAATGTTCATTTAGAATAAACGTTTAGGTCAATAATAACATGGGTAGGGTTATAATAAAAATGTGATTTAATTTAAAAAGACTAAGAAGGATTGTGAGCTTGTCATGTGTCCTTTTATTGTTTTAAAGAGAAGGGTATTTTGATTATTATGTCAAATACGTCAGCTTATTGTGTCTTATACATTTATTGTTTTATATATTTTACATCATTTGTTATATATATTCATTATTGTGTTTTACGTTTTAGATCATTTTATGTTATTTCTGTAATTGTTTCTATAGATTATATGAATTTGTTATCTATCATTTTGTTTTATAATTAAAATTACACAATGATATACTTTCATCAATGTATTTTTCAAAACTCATAGTGTTTTTAAAGATAACATAATGTCTTATTTTTGTCATTGCTTTTTATAGATTATATGAACTTATTTTTATTTATTATTGTGATTTAGGATTAAAAGTACAATAATGTTATTTCACCTATGTATTTTTTTAAAACTCATAGTATTTAAGATAACAAAATAACTATAAAAAACACAATGAGAAATTTTTTTAATTTGTCATTGTTTTTAATATTTTAGATTAATTAGTTGTTAAGTTATTATTGTGTTATACATATTAGAGATACACAACAATGTTATTCCATCATTAGATTTTTTTTTTAATTTATCATTTTAGAAAAACACAATAGTATTCAAAAAATACAATAACTAACAAAAATACATAATAAACCGCACTAAAAAGATAATAATGAGATATGAGCTTAAAAAAGTAAATAATATTATTATCTTTATATATAATAATACTGTAATCGTTTTAAAGATAAAAAACGCTCATTTTTATGGTGTAATTGTCATAAAAAAAATACCGTACATAAAAGTTATGAATGTTTAAAAAATAAGAAAAATTATAAAAAGTTAACAAAACTGTTTATTTCTAAAATACCCCTCTAACAAACTTTTTCTTATAATTTGATCTCAATCATTAATTAAGAATATTGATGGTTGAGATTATTTTTTACATTAGGACTTTATATTTAAACATTTTTCTAATAATATTACATAAACCTTTTGGGTCAATTTACGCATCTATTAACTTAATAAGCAAGGATTTCAATTCATGATTATTTATTTCTATAGACCTTTTATTGATTGATGTTTGGGCTCCATTATATTTCAACAATTAATCCAAGCTTCATTGCTTCAAAGATTTGTGGGCCTTCAAAATTTTTCATACCTGAGCTTGGTTTTGAAAGCCAATAGCTCCTCAACAAAGTTAAGCTAATTCATACATGTTTTCTATTTCCATCCACGTGTTCTGCAATTTCAATCAACACAAAATCACTAACTTCACATGTAAATTGAAAAATTACTTTACGTGGTGTTGTCTGCGGGGTTTGTGCATAAGTTGGTGAAGGTATTTGGGCAGAATCCGTCGTATGAGGGTGATCGGAGAAGTAGTTAGGGTTATGAAAGCCGATTTTATCTAGTAAAGATTGGAAAAGCTTATCATTTTTTCAGAGTTATTTATTTTTTCAACGCATATAAGTTATTATCATTAAAAACTTACATCGTAAATGTATTTATTTTTTTCAATTTGAGTATAATCTTGTTGTACTTTTCTTTTTTAATAATAGACATTTTAAAGTGTTGATTTATTGGACAGATAATATCTATAATTATATACTAGGTTCGTAAGTATTATATATTTTGTGGAATTTGTTTTGTAATAATTTACATACCTTGCTTATATGGATGCGTAATTATTTATAGTGTGAGTAGTTTTATGCGTAATGTAAGTTTCGTGCATTGTTATGGCATTGACGAATTTACCCCTTGTGCAAAATACAAGTGTCATGTTCCAGTGGTTTCAACTTTCAAACTCCTTTTAGGTTAATGGTATTTTTACCTTAACTCACTCGAATATTTCAACACATACATACGTACACATATAAATGAACTAAAGGGCACTAGATACATTATTGCAACAATTTTTAATAACCATTTAATCCAATTTACTCTTTTTTGTATCAAAAATGGTGTGCGTGTATTACATTAAAGAAAAAGAAGTCACGAGTTTCGTTAACAAATTTTAAAGTAATGCCTAATTTACAGAATTGATTAATATACCAAAAAGAAATTAAAATGATGTAATTAATTAGGTATCCTATTATACAAACGAAGAAGATGTATTCTTACTTTGAAAAGCATAGTTTTCTAGATTTAAAAAAGTATGAATTAAAATATAAAAATACATAAAGCAAATAGTATGACGTCGGGTGTGTAGTGGGTTCAGTAGACTAATTAAATATTACCACATATCCTAACGAACTATCAAACATCAACCATACGTTTTATCGTAGATCCTCAAATGCACGCGTAAAATATGAGAGAAGTAATGTTGATCACTAATTAAAATAATCAATATTTAAGAAGAGACGGTAATAATTTCGTAATACGACAAAAGTGTCAACTAAATATTAGTCGTCGATGATAGTAATTGAAAACATCTTATTAAGTATTGTTCAAGTTCTTTGATCTCTTTCAAACATCTTATTTGAGTCGGATCATATAAAAAAATAGATTTTGCATGATAATTTTGCAAACAAATCTAGACCCTTTATTAAGATAAATTAATGACTAAACTAGAGAAGGTGGCTATTTCAAATTAATTGGTTAAACAATATTGAAAAGTCCTTATATGTATGTTTAAGAAACGGCTTTTTCAAAGCCAGTTTGTTGCGTTCTGCGCATTTATATATATGACACCTATTAAATATGATTTTGCATGTAATATATATGTATGCAAATATATATATAGGAAAAATTTACAATGAAAAGTGATTAAATCGTGCGAAGTGTACGAATTGATAACAACCATTGATCTAAACGATAAATGGTTCAGATTCAATGTTGACTTTTTTTTAAATTCCTCTCATTTTTTTAAACGTATATAACTTTTTTATATGACTTTATTTTTTAAAGCAAATACACTATAAAATCAAACATTTTATCCTCTTTAATATGAGTATAGAATTGCTATACTTTTTTTTTAAGTCAACATTTTTTTAAAACGTCTATGTATTATGCGTATAACTTGCGTGATTATTAACTGCGTAATTATGAACATAACTTGCATAATTATCATATAACTTGTGTAATTATAATAACTTGCGTGATTATTTTTTATAACGTGAGTAATTTTCTTTACGTAATAATATATATAACTTGCGTAATAATAGATATAACTTGCGTAATTATGAATATAACTTGCGTAATTATGTACCTTTTATGAGTAATTGTATCTCGGACGAAACTACCCATCCGCCAAAAAACACGTCGCGCTCTGATGACTTCGTACGCTTCGCATGAAAATTGTATCTTGTATAGTAACCGGCCCCAATATACATAAATGTGCATAATTATATACATAATAATGTGTGATTATAAACATGTGTGAATCTTCTTATAATTATGTGCGATTATAAACATGTTGTGTGAAGTTATGTTCTCACTTCTTATGGTCCGCATCATTTTTCACTTGAAACATGGACATCTATCTCTTACATATACATACATGTATAGACATATATACACATAGGCAGTGGCGGATCTAGAAGATAAGTTCAGGGGTAACGTAAAATTTTTTTTACCGCACATCCAATGGCGGAACCAGGAATTATTTCCTACGGGTCACTACTTTTTAATAATTAGCTTTTAACGAAACAACATAGAAAATTTGGGTTATTCGATTGAGTCGAGTCGGATCGAGTAGGAATAGACGTAATTAAATTGCATTGTAAAAAAAATTACATTTGTAGTGTTCCGTACGCGTCTCATCTTTTGATAATTTCTTTTCACAGCAAAACGATTCATGTTCTTTAAATTTCAAGTTTAAACAATAACTAGAATAACTAAATTACACATAAAATGTTCGTGATAAACAAATAACCATATAAGAGCAATTATAGTAGATTCATACACTCTTTACATCATATATTTTATTTTATTATCATTTACTTTTAAAATTGAGTTTTAATAAATTTTTATAGAAGTTTGAATATGAGTCATACTCTCATCATTCTAACAACATTCCTAATGTTTCGATACAAATTATCAAGGTTTTTAAACAAGAAACAACAGAAAAATCAATTATTTTATTTTCTTTCTTCTCTTTTCTTTTTTTTTTTTTTTTGCATAAAAGAATAAATAAAATATGTATGATCATTGAAAAAAAAGATATTATTTTGTTATGTTATACTAGTATTAAACTCACCCACGTTGCAACGGAAGACATAAAACCATGCCAAGTAATATAAATGACACACCACCGCCAATGACCACCAACACTGAATAAACAAATAAATCGAAAAAAAAATCGAATGAAAAGTAGACGTAAAAACATTGAACCATACACTTACGTAAGCAAAAAATAAACAATAAGTAAAACAATAAGTAGATTGATATAGGACTAGCGCGTTATGACGTGACCGTTAAACTAGGAAAAATAAGTGAAAAAACGTTAAACCACACACGCACGTTGCGGCGTGTTAACTCGTAAAATTTAGACCGAAACGTATAACGGAAAATTTGTAAAATTTGAAAAGTATAGAGGACCGAATTGAAAGTAAAAAAATATTGAGACTAAATTATAAAAAATGTAAAAGTATTGGGTTAAAATAAAATGTTAAAGATTAAAAAGAAAGAGGGTACATCCCATAAACACATAATACAACTTACAATGCATATAAATAATTAGTATATATATAATTTTTATTTTTGGGCTTATTATTGTATTGGGTTGGGTAATGTGTATTTTGGGTTTTTATGTTATTTGGTAATGAGTAATGAGTAATGAGTAATGGGTAATGATTATTTATGTTTTTATAGAATATATTGTTTTTTATAAATTATTAAACTTTTATTTATAAAATTTAAAACTTTCTATGAAATGTTGATTTTAAAATTTTTTTAGGGGTAACGTAATTTCTTTTTAGGGGTAACGTAAAATCGAAACTTTCTTTTTACAAATAACCGTAAAAAAAAATTTACACTACGCGTAACAAGTTGAGGGGTAGCGGAGGCTACCCCTCAACTATATATATATCCGCCCCTGCACATAGGATAAGGATCAAATGTTAACCGTTGATTATTACGATAACCGTGTTAATTTTTCATGATCAATTAAAATAATTATTTTTTTTAAATAATATCATTATCCTATATACATATATAATGTGTGTGTGTTTATTTATAGGTTTGTATTCGACTGAAAAGATATTTGAAGTAAAAAGTATTAAAGGTAAATGTTATGTTAATATTTAGACAGTTTTTATTTTTTTTTATGAACATGGTGTCCCAAATCAAAATTTAAAGATCATGAATCTTGAAATGTAAGAAACTATGTACTTTCATAACTAGTTTACGCACCCTTGTAACTAGATAGCTTAGATGCATGTTGTAACCCATCTAGACTTGTTATTATAATCAAGAGTGTATCAAGATTATATATAAGTTGCATTTTAAATAATATATCAATAATATTCTCAAAATTAAAGATGATAAAATTCTTTATTTAAGGGTATTTTATAGAAATAATGAAGTATATAAAAATCAGTGTTTTTAAACTGGATCGTACTAGTCGGTCGGACCAGTTGGACCAGGAACCTGTCTAGTTGTATGCATTTGAATCGTTTTTAGTTGAACCAGACCGGTGGTCGGACCGGATTTCAATTTTTTTTTCCTTTCAAAATCTTTTTTTATTTATTTTATAACTTATGATAGATGTTTTAGTTAATTAAGTCTTAATATTGTGTTAAAAGTGTGAAGCCACTCGATAACATATAGTATTTTCATATGTAGCTTTTGAACTTTATATATATATATATATATATATATATATATATATATATTATTTATATTTTTTATATATGATGTCATCCGGTTCTTAAATTTGGTTCGACTGATCCGGCCGGTCCGACCAATAAATCTATTAAACGACTGGTTCACTGTCCGGTTCGGTTTTAAAGACATTAATAAAAATCTTAACCATTAAAATAGTAAGATTAGGGGCACAAACTTCATATGTTTAGTGCATAAAAATCACCTTTTATTATAATGTCCAATACCCAAGTAACAAATAAATAGGAATGACTTTGTGTATAGTAAAATTTAAAACTACAAACTTGTTAAAAGAAACTTACTATAGTACTCATTTAAGAAAAAGTAATTTAATATGTTGTATATTTTTCGGTGATTACCTAATAAAAAATGCTCGTAAGATATCAATCACATGTAAAAATACAAGTAATACATTAAACGAACATTTGATAACTAAAACAATACAAGATAATATAAACATATATTACTTGTATATGTTTTATTGGAGGGAAAAAGGTACTCCACTTAGCAAAATCATAACTCATAAACCACATATATAATTATTTAAAAGCATAGATAAGCAGAAACTTGAATTTTCATCATTCATACCTAATTTCTTTATCCGTCAAGGATCCAACTAAAAAGACCACGTGGATGCTTTTACATATTGTTTATTTTTTTTTATATTAGTGAAATAAGAGTAGAGGATATACGAAGTCTATGATTGAAATATCTAGCTAACAACTCGAATTATAGAGATTTTTTAAAGGGAATTATAAACAAAATGTTCGAGATCAAAAACAGAAATCCTTACGGTTAGTCTCTGAGTATGTAGTAAACTGAATTTTTGTTAGACGTATTTAAAGCAAAGTGAACAAAGAAGACCAAAGATGATACATAATAAGTGAGAGTTTCTCCTAGGGTCTCAGAGAAGATATCGGTTTAATAAGCATACACACAATAAAACGTTTTAGCTTGAGAAACTCTTTACTTTTATTAGTAATTTGTATTAAATGAAATTAAGCTAAACAAAAATATGATGATGAAAATATTATTTTTTTGAGAACTAATTTGTGTTTTGAGTATTGGTTGTATATTTATGCGTCTAGAAATTTATAGTAATACATGTGTTTAGTGATGATGATGATGAATTGTGAACTTGTAAAAGAAAGAAAATATCAGTACTAAGAAAGATTAGTGAGTGGTTAGTTAAGAGTTAAGATACGCGGTTAGATGATTGTGCTAATCCCACGTGGTTTATGAAACAGCATGAACATGTATTAGTAATTATAAATTTTTCTTGCTAAACTTTTGGAAGCTTAAACAAAAAAGAATACCAAGTTAAATTCCACGTAGACATCACTAATAAAAGAAGGGAAAAAGAAAGATGGGTTGCTAAATACGTCTAGTAAGCAAAATACTCTTATCGATTTGATTCATTTGATATTTTTCTATAAAATGCATATACTCTCGTATAACCACTTGTATATGTTTGTATAAGTCATATAAGCGCTTGTGTGTGTGTGCATACGCTTATCTTGTTAACCACTATTTTTTTTTGAGAAATATAAAAACTAATATGAGACAAACGTTTAAAGCACATGCAATTCACATGTTATTTTTACCGTTTTCTTAAAACATTCGTAACTTTTTTTCACGACATTATTTTTTTAAAAAAATTATCATTAATGTCAGTAGTTTTTATCTTTTCAACGCGTACTATATTGTTATATAACTTTTTAAAAAATAGTCCACCCGCTTATTTACACGTGTGTAAATTTGGTTGCACACATGTGTAAAACGAATTTCATAAAAACGAGTTTTTTATAAATTTTTATATTTTTTATGAAAAAGTGAAACGAGATAACATTTTTGTCTTTTTATTTTTCTATTTTTATGTTATTTTTGTTTCATAATTTTTTTATTATCTTTTTGTTAATTACCATTTTGCCATTGACAACTAGTGGCTCACATTGGTTATTAGAGTTCTCACAATATACATATATATATATACACACACACACACACACGATTAAGATCAAATACTAACCCACTCTCACAACTTAACTTTGTGTTAACCTTCAAAATAATCACTATTTTGTTCGAATAAAATCATTACACATATGTAATGTAATGTTCTTTTATTTATATGTGTAAATTCGTAATTGTATAAAATTATCGTTGGTGTAAGTAACTTACACCATTGTTACAGAATCAAATATTTACACTGATTTTGTGTAATTTACACATATCTTAACTTTTTTACGCATATAAATTTAAACATATATATAAAAAACATAATATTATATATATGTAATGATGTTATTCAATAAAAATAAGAATTTGATTTATCTTGACGGGTTAACGCAAGTTAAGTAGCGAAGAGTGAGTTAACAATTGTTTGTGTTTATCAATCAATTGCACTGTATTATCGATTGAGTGGACTAACAATTTGGTATCAGAGCTTTTGTGCTCTTGATTGATTGAGTTTTTGGGTATTTCCGGGTTCAAGTCATTGTTTCATTCATTTTCGATCTGATCTGCATGTTTTGGATATGGAAATTGATTGAGGATTGCTCGATTTTGGTATGGGAAGCTTTAGAAATCATCAGATATCAAATTCATTGAGATTTGGATGAGTTTGAGCTAATTTCGTGTTGAAAAAGTTTTTCAGACTCGTCGGGCGAATTTACAGCTCGTCCAGCGAAATTACAGCATCATTCAGCGAAACTACATAGTTTCGCCTGGCGAAACTAGGGTTCCTTCAGCGAAACTAAGCAGTTCTTAGTTTTTGGATCTGGTTTCTTTATTCTAGCAAAAGTACATGTGTTGAACGAAAGTTCATAGTGTTTGTGTGTCAATCCCAGCGAAACTGCTGCCGAAATTACCAGCGAAATTAGGAGAGAAATTACCAGCGAACTTGTCAGCGAAATTAGTGAAAATTCAGCGAATTTGTCAGCGAATTTGACCCCAGTTGCTTAGAAACCATTTAGTTGACATTAAAAGTATTTTTCCCGGGGGAGAATTGATCAACAATTTTTGAGAAAAATTTTTCGGGCGTGAAAGTGAATTTAATATTTTAAATGAAAATGTCGTTTTCTGACGATCTCAAATTAGACAATGCCATAATGGCACAAAGTCGGTTTGATTCTTTTGCAGCTATGAAAGATGAAAAGATATCTGATTTGGTTGATCGATTTGTGATGGTGGCAAGCAACCTTAAGAAGTATGATGACCAGTTGGGAAACAATGAACAAGTCACAAAACTTTTGGACTCTCTTCCTTCACAATGGAATCCACAAGTTAGATTGTTAAAGCAGGAAAGAAATTTTGCTGATTACAAACTCATGGATGTTATCAACAAGCTGAAGTCATTTGATTTGGATATGAAAAGAAAAGAGTACAGTCAATTCATGTATGGTGGTGTATCTTCAAGTATTGAGATCAAAGAAACTAAAGAAGAAGTCAACCATGTATTGATGGCTGAGGTGGTAAACAGTGATGAGGATTTTGTTGAGGATTTTGATTCTTTCAAAGAACTCAGGTGTGACACTCAAGGTGAGAGTTTTGGTGATGTTAGTGATTGTGCAAGCCGGTGTAAAGCTCAGGATGAAGGAAAGCAAGAGGAAGGTGAAGCTGAAGAAGCTAAGAAGAGAGCTGCAGAGGAGGAAGAGTACAAAAAGAACACTCCTGTCTGTTAATGTGAAAAAGCCCTAGCTGCTGAAAAGATAGTTATGGGACTTCCTTATGAGGTTGTTCAAGACATGTGTTCTCCTCCCTACAAAATTCGTTTATTCGGGGTTTATAAAGCTAACAGATTATTGTTAAAAATGAAAAAGAATTAAAACAAATAAACAAAGAACTTAAAATCAATGAGTCCAAATATTTTATTAAACTAAGAGAAGCTTTAAAAGAAAATGATCTTTTAAAAAGAAATCTTCTAGATGAATATGATTTTCCTGCAGGTTTGGGGCTCATCAAGCAAGGATCTGATCTGTAAAATGATAAGTCCACCTCTGATGCTTCAAAACCAGTATCAATTGTTTCCGGTAACTTCTTTAACAAATTCAAGACAGGTAACATCCCTTCGTTTGTTCCTGTCAAGTTTGTCAAAGAAGGAACATCTGTGAAATCGTCAAGCAATCAGAACTCAACAACACAAACCGACACAACAAGAGTCATCAATCAAGATCCATTGGAAGCTGACTTGTGTATACAGGACTGGACAAGTTCCGATGATCAACAAGAGATCATCAAGTCACCTGAAGTTATCAAGTGTCAAATGCTTCCAAAAGTCGAATCAAGACCTATACGGAGCTCATCTCCAACTGCTAAGAAAATCAGCAGTTCCTTAAAAGCTCAACAGAAGCACTCACCATCATCATCTACTATCCATCAAGCTTGTTACAAATATACCTCCAAGTCTGCCAAGTCACCAGTCATTCAAAAGGGTTCTCAAAAGAATGTTCAGATCTCATCTCCTGGAACATCACACATCAAATCACAGCCCAGTTTGAAATCCACATTGACAAAGCCTCAAAAGGTTTAATTTCATATCCAAAAGAAAAAGCTTCAAGGTTGTCAACAAGCTGCAACAACCTCAAAGCAGGCTCCACCCTCTTCTACTCTCCACGGGACTACAAAGAACCAAAAGCCTTTCAAGGCTTGCTTTAGATGTGAAAAAGAAGGTCATGTGCTAAAGAAGTGCCCTCAGGTTCAAATGCAAGCTTCGGGAGGTAAAGATAACACAGGTTGCTTCTCGGGTTCAAAAGGTAAAAAGCACATATCTTTGAATGGTTGGATAAAGAACAATCTATCCAAACCTTCTCATGTGAAGCCGGTTTCACATGATTCAAAGATAAAAAAGACCAATGTTTCAAAACTAAAATCTCTTCCTTCGGATCTTAAACAGAAAATGATTTCCAAATTCAATTCTTTCAAATCAAAAGTAATTGAACAGAAACAAATTTGGAAAGTAAAACAAAAAGAAAAGGATAAAGAAATAAATGATTTTTCAAAAGAGTGTGTGCTTAAACAGGTTACACACACTGATGAAAAAGGAACTCCCAGGACCATGATGGTCTGGGGTCCCCTCTCTAACTAATCTGTTTATGAGTGCAGGAACAATTCAGGAGGCCTATCGGTAATTCGGTTTACTGACCGGGATTGTTCCTAATTCAAATTTGAGGCGGAACAAATAGGTTATGGTATCTCATCCACATTTTGGATTCTTATCTACCATTCACAATCACTGCATTTTTCTTGTTACTTCATTTCTCATGTTTTTCTAGTATAATTTGGAAGACTTTCTTTAGTAAAATTCTTTTTTTAATTCCGTTTATTATATACTTAAAAAAAAAAGGAAATTTCTTTTTTTTTGTTTCATGGCAGTTAAAAAGAAATTTCGGGGGAGAATAAAAATTTCATGGGAACTAAGAACTTGATTTGGGATGACTGAGAAATAATAGTATGTCTTTTTGGTATGCTTATTTGCATGATTTGTACTTTGTGAGAAATGATAGTAACTGATGTAGATGTCTGTATCACTTAATATTCTAAAATCTGAAAAAGACAATTTTATTATATGATATGCTTGGTAGGTTCAGCCTGAAAACAAAGTAAACAGTGATTTTGTAGCCAAACTAAAGCTTTAGAACTCGGTGATAAGGATCATTTCCATGACATCTCGGCCTGCATAAAGTTACAAGTCTTGTCAAAAATAGATTGAGAGTTTAAAACCTCTGCTTTGACATTTTCAAAATCTCCATTTCCCCAAGTCCTGAATAAAAAACATAGACAGAGATATATTTAGCATAACCAAAGTTTGATTTTAAAAATTGTCACGGTTGGTGGATAATTATTTTAGAAGATATCATTTTACAAAAGTTAATACTATAAGTAGTAAAGCTTCTTTATTTATATTAACTAAAGCAATATGATTAAACATTATTATTTTTTAATATTTAATTATCTGATCAGTGACGGAACCAAGAATTTTTTTATGATGTCTATATATTACGGTTATTTGATTATAGCAACCTACACGTTATTGTTTTTTGGTCGATAAAAGGTCGGGTCGGGTCATAAATTAGAAGACATTATCACTAAAAAATTCTATATCATTAAAATTTAAGAAAATACCTTTTATAATTGGTTTCTACGGTTTCATGTTTTGAAACCAATTCATCAAACCTTCCATAGTAACATTTTTTACAAAGAACTACTTTTCAATATAGTAAATAAAAGCATCACGCATATATTAATCATCCATCTATTTACACAAATTCATCTTTACATGTTTTATTAAATTAAAACATATTTTAATACTTATGGTTGCAACCGATAAAGCTAATTTTAAATTCAATAAATGATTGACCATGTCACCCCACCCCCCCCCCCCCCCCGGAATTTATCTAGGAATTTTTATGATGTCTGTATATTACGGTTAATTGATTCTAGCAACCTACACGTTATTGTTTTTTGGTTGATAAAAGGTCGGGTCGAGTCATAAATTAGAAGACATTATCACTAAAAAAATCTATATCATTAAAATTTAAGAAAATACCTTTTATATTGGTTTCTACGGTTTCATGTTTTGAAACCAATTCATCAAACCTTCCATAGTAACATTTTTTACAAAGAACTACTTTTCAATATAGTAAATAAAAGCATCACGTATATATTAATCATCCATCTATTTACACAAATTCATCTTTACATGTTTTATTAAATTAAAACATATTTTAATACTTATGGTTGCAACCGATAAAACTAATGTTAAATTCAATAAATGATTGACCATGTCACCCCCCCCCCCCTGGAATTTAGGTCACCCTGGGCCATGTGAACCGATCGGGATCGTTTGACTATTTTATTTAAAAATAAATATTAAAGATGTTTTGGTAGTGGAATTTTATAACAAAGAAACAGATGGAATCAACCCTTTTGAATTAAACAAACTTAGAGTTTGTCTAACAAAGGATCCTTCAAGGACCTTTTTAATCTCTCAACTATGAATCAATAAACAATCATCATGGTACGGAAACCCATGATAAAAGTCATGATCTCTAGTGTGTGTTTGTGTGATTGTTTGTGTGTGAGTGATTGTATGATTGAATGCACTGAATGCTAAATTGCTTGTTTGATTGATAATCTGTTCAAAAACTTACAAAAGATTACGGCTATTTATAACCTATGCACATACTATGTATAATTACAAAAGTACCTTTATGTAAAAACAAATTACATAAATTCCTAAGTCTAAGTGTTGTCCGCTGTGGATGATGAAGTGTCCGCTGTGGATGATAGTTTGTCCGCTGTGAATGTTGTTTGTCCGCTATGAACACTTGTGTTTTGATTGATGTTCCGCAGTGGATGCTGTTCATCAGATGTGGATGTTGTGCATCCGCTGTGGACTTGTTCATCAACTGTGGACTTGTTCATCCGCCGTCAGCACTTGGACATTTATTCAAAGTCTTCATCTGCTGTGACTTCTTATGCATCCGCTATAGACCTTTCTTCATCCGCTGCCAACACTTGTCAAAATTTCTTTTATCTTCAAAACCTATAAAAGAAATGTAAATGATAATTAGTGTTTGGCTTGATTGATACTTATGTTTAGATGTTAGAATATGATTGTTTAGATGTTAGAACTTGTTTGGTTGATTAAGGCAAGTATTATCCTTCAATGAGCTTGTTGTAGTCCAATAGAAACCATGTCATATCTTAAAACTGAATCATTTATTGATTCATAATAATGTTTTACAAAATATTGTCTATATTTACAAGGCATAAGATGTCTCAAAACTTAGAGATGCGTCCATCTCTCCTTCTTGCTTTTTCTTAGATATTGACGTTACATACACCCACAAAGTTTATACTGTGGCATGACCTAATTTATATTTAATCATTATTTACCTATAAAAGGTTTAAAATTCAATATCAGTGATATGCTGGTGAATATCATTTATTAAACCCAAATCCTTTTCGTAATCAAGCATGAGCATATTATTTTAAGATTAACCATGCTAGTCTTATAGTATGACATACACATCAAGTTCTTTCGTTGTTCACTGATAACAGTTTGTCATCAGGTCTCCCATGGGATCGTTAATGCCTAAGGAGTCATAATCCTTTTTGCACCAAACAATTACCAACCATGCTTAGGCATAGTACCCCTTTTAAGGTCCTACTCATCACATGTACATCAATTTTTATCAGACCACGTGTACAATCTTAATGTAATGCTTGTCTTGTATTTCACCAACATGATTTAATAAATTAACTATAACCCATGTTGGATTTCAAGATAATGGTGAATCTCAAGTATTCACGAGTTTTGTTTTCAAAACACAAATATATTCATCTTAAACTCAAGTTGAGCCTTGTCTTAGAATCTTAGGTTAGTTCTTGATGAGTTAAGAAGCATTTCAACTATTCTCTTAGCTAGAAACGCCTGCTAGAAATTTTGGGTAGCTATGAATCTACAAGAATCGAATGTCGGGTCGCGAAACGAGTGAAATGGATCCCAGGGGCACGAATCCTGAGGTTAAGTATGTGTATTTGAGTGTGGAATTTGAATAGAACGAGTCGAATGCTTGCCTTTATATAGGTGAGGTCAACTAGTCGATGCACCCCGCATCGGATGTCACCCCTACATGCGTGACACGTGTTGAGCATGCATTGCTTCGAGCCCCTTTTGGCGATGCGGCCTACATCCAAAGCCGATGCGGCCCACATCGGTGTCCACGTGTCTGACACCTGCCCATTAGTCAGCATCCACATGTCAACTCCATATGGCTACCTTAGCCAAGTCAATGCACCCCTCATCCACTTTTCGATTAGCCGTATCGGCCCTAATTTCCTAAATTTTTATTTTGCTTTATTTTACTTCAACCCTAGCAAGGAGCGTTACCCTCTTGAACCCCACCCGGGGCTGCCGCCCCTTCGATGCCGCTTTTAGGGGCTGCCACTAGGGCTGGCATAACAAATCAGACACTACATGATAAGACACGACACGGAAAGACACGATGATTTGATGTGCTAGACACGAACACGACACGATAACGTATCGTGTCATTTTTTCAAACACGAAAACACGAACCTACAAAGAAACAGGTTACACGAAATGACCTGTTTAGAAACCTGCTTAGTAACACATGTTCAAATTTACTTAAAGATCGATTGTTCAAGCTACAAAGTTAAACTTACACCTATGAACAACAACCGTAAACCTAAGAAGTTAAAGCTTACATCAATGATGGTTGTGAGCGGCGAGTCTGCGACGACGGTGGTCGGTAAGATGGTGAGTCGAAGTCCAGCAGTAGAGTAGTCGAGTTGGGTTTTGGAGGTTCGAAATCAAAGTCGAGCAGTGGAGTAGATATCGATGGTTGATTGGTTGTGCTATGGTGGTTTGAAATCGGATGCTGGAGGTTTGAAATCGAATGCCAGGGGTTTAACGATGGATGTTTGTATGTTGCATAGATTGATGATCAAATGGGGTCTGGAGTTTTCTATTTTCTTTATGAACGACGACTGGTTTTAGGGGGGGTATAATGGTAGGGTTTGTTTTTAAGAATATGAATAATTATCTATTATTAAATATTAAAAATATAAATAGGTTCTTAACAAGTATTAACAGGTTAACAAGTATTTAACCTGTTTAGACACAATTTATCGTGTCTTAACCTGTCGATTTGTTAAAGACACAAAACCTGTTAACCTCAAATACGAAACATGTTAATTTTATGTTGCATCGTGTCATGTTAACAGTTTTGTGTTAAAAATTGCCAGCCCTAGCTGCCACCCAGAACCCCCGCTATCTCACGAATAACTTGGTTCTAGATTTCAGTAAAGTATGAAAAGATGTTAATGTTCATGAGCTTGATGTTTCCAAATTTTAGGGGCACAGTTTCCATAGTTTCTAGTAGTGGGGCAATTCATTCGACGAGCAACTCGATGACGATGTTTGTGAACTTGACAATTTGATCTAGTATGTTAGCTAGGATAGATTTTTATGGTGTTTGGTTGTTTCTATTATAAAGTTTAAAATTAATCAACCGGGTATCATTATTTATTTGTATGTTCGATTGTTTATCATTTTAAAGTTTAGAACTAACGTATTACAAATTGATTAAATTTATTGAGAATGAAATGATTTAGTATTGAAGACTGCTATTAATCCTAAAAAGTAAATAAATTACGGACCATAAACACATATTGTGAACTAATAAATATAGTATTAAAGACTGCTACTAATCCTAAAAAGTAAATAAATTACGGACCATAAACACATATTGTGAACTAATAAATATAGTATTAAAACTAACTTTAGTGCTTAAAAAACACACTGAAAATAAATCATACTATCAAAGACTATTTTATTCACTAAATTAACATGTTTCGTAATAGAATTCAAAGACTAATATTCACACTATAATAACATATATTAAAGACTAAAAAAATATTTATAAGATACTGATTATAAGTCTGTAAAAACATATCAAGGATTGAAAAAGTTCTTAAAACTTAACATATAGATTTTTAGTCTCCAATAAATATATTTGATACTAAATAATATGACATCTAAGATTATTCTTCATTCCTAAAAAGACATATTAGAGATTGGAATGATATATTATCAGGAACTAATTCTTAGTCTTTATAAGAACATCATGAGACTGAAATGTTCTTTAATAGTATATATTTTAACTTGATAAATACATATTCAAGACTAAATAACATAGCATTTAAGATTATTTTTCAGTCACTAAAGGATATATTAGAGACTGTGTGGTATGTTACGGAGACCAATGCTTAGTGTCTATAACGCCTTATTAAGGACTAAATTATCATGGAGTCCAAATCTAATTAAATGTATCTGAGATAAAATAGACAAAGTTTAAGAACTAATTTCAGTCCCTAAAACCCTTGTATCGAAGACTGGTTTTTAGTGATGGACAAAATGTATTCGAGACGAAATGTATTCGAGACTGAAATGACTTGGTATCAAAAGATGGATTAAGGATTCTATTTTGGGGTATGGGAGACTGAATGTTAGTCCATGTTGATGATATATAATCAAGACCGAAAATTAATTATTAATATAAATATCAAGGACTAGATACCTAAGAGTGACTTGAGACTAACTAAATAAGTCTCTGATAACTATTAGAGACTAAAAAGTATTAGAGACTAATTTTTTAGTCTCAAATACTCTTCTTTTGTTATATTCTGGTTCTAAACCATATTAAACTTAAAGAAACCTACAAAATCGATTATGTTTAACTCATTATAAGTTTTTGTATAATTCTATACGATATATGCTAATAATATTCCTTTCCACGTTTCCGCCTATATATGTCATTTCATATTTACTTGCTTGTATGTTGAATCTTGTTTGTTTTTAGTGACTTTACGTTCTTGGTTTTAACTAATCTAGCATCTACCATTGATTAGACACCTACTAGTTACATGAGAATAAATTTGTACACACATTAACTTCCATTGTAATCTACGTCCATTTCTTGATGAAAGTAACAAACAACCAGAAAAAAATAGTGGATTGCTAATGGGTTATTCAAGGTGACTATATACTGTGTATTAAATTGTCAAATAAATTTGCTTTTATCTTTTTGTCCATTTCCCAGAAACATATTATAAAACTTGAAGTTCAATTGCGATAAAATTCAATTACCTAACTAGTGATCGATCATATAGCGTTTGATATACATAGTGTATGACATATGTGGTCGCTAATGACATTACGGTGATGATAATACCGACGACAATGGCAAGGCCAATGCATCAGTATTTATAGTCGGAGATTCAACCGTTAATGTTAGGACAAACAATTACTTAAAATATTAAAAACATAAGAGAGATGCACACACATATAAAGCCTTAAACTCGGTGGACAACAGTTGGATACATAGCTAGAACTTGGGTCTTAAAATGAAATTTTCATTACAATCACATATGAATCTTCAATACATAACATCCTTGATCAAAATAGAAATACTAAAACATAGAAAATGACAAACTTTAAGCATGAGGATGCAAGTCTCTAACCTGACATGCATACTAAAAATCAATTTTGTTGAGTAAGTTCTAGTTTAAAACATTTCTTTCACATAGTAAATTCAACTATACATTGCATTAAACATAATATACTTAGTATTGTAGCATTAATTTACACATATTATATTTTTACACAGACACATCTTATTATGTATTATATCTTTATACGTAATTTCACTTTAGGCTTAATATATATCTTTACCTGTACAATACCTACAAGCACTTTTAACTTTATACAAATCATAACTATAGTCACAACATAACTTCATATGTGACGTAACTTTATATATATCAGGAGTTTATACGTAACATAACTTTATATGTACTATTGCGTTATTCGGTATTATAGCTTTGTATGTAACATAACATTATTGTACTATAGACTTTATCATACATAAATGTTTGGCACTAGTGCAAGACTCTTTTATTTGTTGCTTGTACAAGATAACTTCTTTGTTTGTTTTAATTAAACCAAGTACTCCTTTATCCATTAATTGTATAAGACTCTTTTATCCGTGCTCGCAACAAATGCAAGACATCTTTATACGTTGTTAGCAAGACTTTTGTACAACATATCATCCTTCTGCATAACAATACCATTATGTGCTTTATCCATACATCATATAACATTTAACTATACTTTAGCCTCTATGATTACTTTACCCACATTCAGTATACATTACATTATAGAAGTATCTATTAGCCATTACCATTTAATCATGGTTAATCATATAGTAATAAATGTCTAATTATCTATCATTAACATATCACATAACACTTTACTTAAGCATATCCATTAGCTCAAAACAATTAAGAAAAAAAAAGCATATATAAATCACATAATCTCTATTATTATGGTGTCAACCTACCAGCAGGACCGGGTGAAATTTACAATCGATAACTAGGGAAGCATCAACTATTAATTTCATTACTATTTAAATAATTGTTTTACAACTTATATTACAAAGATATGTATCATATCCTATGCTTCCAATACCCATGGAGGATGACTATCATCTTAGCTTGCACATGATCTATTAGCTGCCTGCCAAGTATACTAAAATTACATCAGCTTATGCTGATGAGTTCATGAATCGCATTTTGTAACCTATAGTTTATTATGCCCCTAATATGGTTCGTAATTTTTTAGAGGCCTTGCAATTTCCATGGCTTCGATAACATGCGCCGACAATGTAGCACATCGATATCCCCCGGTCATCACATGGCTATGGGAATGTGTTTGCTATTTTATGTTAAACCATGGTCACGTATATAAGAATCCATACATACCCCCCATTAACATATAACATATTATGGCCTTCTCGTTATTACCAGTTTGACCAGACGAGTATACTGTATAGTAAAACAATCATGACAAATCACTTAAGTTATTAGTCTGGATCTGGTTTACAAGAGTATTTATAACTTCATTCATATTGATGATCAAGATGTGTTTAGTTACATTATTAGGAATAGAATTGGAAAATGGATAATCATCATCGATTAGCTCTAGATGACTAGCCCTAGTTTAAGCATAATTAATCAGGCTATGCATACTTAACCTAGTTATGACTCCCAAAACCCGTTCCTGAACTGAAAGTCAAACCGAAAACGTACCTAGAGTTGTTAGTGGCTACCAAAGCTTGAGGCTCGTAAGGTGCTTAAAAGGATGCTTTGAAAGTGAAAATCTCATTTTAAATGGTGAAGAAATGGACAAGGTTCGAGTCTTATTTATAGGCTTGACTCTGGCCTGGTCGTAGACCATATCTGCCACTGAACCCTGCGATCACCTTATCCATTTTAGCCGCACGCGGGGTGTTACTGGTCTTGGTGGTGGTCCATAATGGTGTCGAGTCATCACACACGTGTCACAACTTGATGATTAGTCATCATGTTAATTCTAAAGGCTGCTTAACTAGGTCCTTCACGAACTGTTATAAGGATTGGTAATAGTATGCTACTAACCCAATCTCAACTTTTTTAAACTTGATTTCTAGAGGACCGCTACTCTATTTCACAAATCTTTATTTTCTGATGAACTTTTCACTACAAAAGTTGTCTTCTTATAAAAATTTATTAGCTTGATCCCTGCCAAAGGCATTCCCTCTTGGACCTCGCTACCCAGGGCGTTACGTCGAAACCCATGTTTGCCCTAGAGGTGGATATTTTAAACTTGGGTATTATATCATCCCCTCATAAGAATTTCGTCCCTTAAGTTTTAGGGGATATTCTCTTCCGATTTCCACCTAGATTCTGCACCATGACTTGCATCTCATTTTACATTAACTAAGAAATTCTCCTTTTGACGTAGTTTCCTTATTTGTTAATCCTCGATTTGTAGTGGTTTTTCCACAAAGTTCAACTTCTCGTTTACTTGAATATCTTCGAGATTGTTATATTTCATCTATTAAATATTTTTTAAGATTTGATACATGAAATGAATAATGTATTCCTCTCAGCTCCTCAAGAAGATTTAATTAACTTGTAGGTTACTGGACCAATCTTGTATATTATTTCAAATGAACCATCATATGTGGGTCTAAGTTTCTGTTTCTTCCCGAATCGTACCACTCTTTTTTTGCGGGTGAACTTTTAGCATTAATTTATCCCCTATTATGAATTCTAAGGTTTTACGCCTTTGATCCATATAACTATGCTGCTGATCTTGGACACTTTTTAATTTTACCCTAGATTTGTTTAATAACCGATTATGTGGGAATGATAAAACAACAAACCATTGAAACAAAATGGTTTCCATATGAACCAGTGAAACCAAATTTCAACCTTTTTTCTATTTTTCCTTTTAATCTCATTTAACAATTCGTATTTTTATGCTCTATATTAAATTTGTTTAAGACTTTGAAGTTAAAAATATATGTGAAAACATAAAGTAAATTCATATTTTCTTTTAAACTGGATATACATATAGAGCTTAGATTTATTTTTTTAATATTTTCAAAGTTATCCAAATTTTAAATCTAGCCTGGTAAGTAAACAGATATGATGAGCAGCTTAATGCATGGATTCTATCTTAATAAAACAATTTTTATTTTTATATATAACTAGGTTGCGCGTTGCCGCGGCTATGCGAGTTTTAACGTAACCCTAAACCAAAATCAAAATCAAAATGAAGGTTCAAAATCAACAAAATACACAAAGTAAAACACATTAAAACCCCAAATACAAAACACACCAGAATATGCGGAACCCAAAAAACTAAATCAAAGCCCAACACTATACACAAAAGAGACGAAAACCAAAGCCGCAAGAAGGCGACACAGTCCAAAATAGAAAACCGACGAAAATCAAAGCCCCGAAAAGAGCAAACAAAAGGAAAACCCAAACCTTAATAGCGAGAATCGTCATGATAAAGGAAGAAAGACAACGCCAACGAACCCTATAAACGAACATAATCGAAACACACATCGAAGACACGTGTCCAGACACCAAAAACCCACAAAAAAAACCCCACCCCAAACCTCGAACCCACACCCAAAACAAACCCTACAAACACACAAAAAAAAAAAACCCACCGACCAAACATATTAATAGGAATAGATAATAAAAGACTATCTTTGAGACATGTGTTAAGTTTATATACATTCTTATTATTATTTTCCCGCCTCTCTTATGTTAATATTTAGGGTTATTAGATTTTAATAATCCCAACTTTTATATATTGGCCGGGATTAATCCCAACTCAGCAAATGTTTACGAACGCTACCAACTTTGAGCTTATTTTCCTGCAACGATCCCTTACTAACTGAGAGTTAACACCGTTAGTTTTTTATTACGTGGACTACTTATATGGCCAAAACACTAAGCAGAAAGTTGAAATCACCTGTGGGGGTCCGTCAATCTGAAACTTCTGCAATCTAAAACCCGTCAATCTTCACCTTCTGATTTGAACCACCTGACTCGTTAAAGATAGATTCAAGTGACGATGGATGCTAGACACTGAAAAAAAGACCTAATAAAGGTTGGGCGGCGGCGGAGTTGAATAATGGTTAAAAGTTAGCCCCATTTCATCAAAAAAACTAACGGGCGTTAACTCTCAGTTAGTAAGGGATTGTTGATGGAAAATAAGTTAAAAGTTAGGAGTGTCTGTAAACATTTCCTGAGTTGAAATTAATCTCAGCCAATAAATAAAATTTAGGATTATTAAAATCCAATAACCCTTATATTTATAATTAACAAAATCATCATTTCCTTATTTTACTCTGTACATAATCATAGTTATTTTATTTCTTTTGCAATCAAATCATTGTTTCCTTATTCTAACATAGTTTTTTTGTTTAAATTTCAATTCTTTTTTTTTGTTAAAAGTTTATGATTGTTTATATGTAAATTTCTACTTTTTGATTTTTTATAAAATATATTTGAAAAATATGTGATGACTTATTAAAAAAATGTTTATTCAGTTTGTATAATATACTGGTTTCTAACCTAGCTATATATATAATAGGAGTTAATTATATAGAGGGTTTATTTTATTTATTTTTTATTTGAACGATGTATAGAGGGTTTATATGCTATAAAAGTTTGGGTTTTAAACAAAAGAAAGGAAGAGATTTAATTTGTGTATTAATTTTTAATTTTATAACAAACTTAATAATCAAAACTAAATATTTATCTTAAGTTAACAGAAAAGTTACAGTTTTGGCCATTTGGGTACACAGATTTTATTCTAATTTAAGAGAAATGTTAACGGAAGCTACATTTAATGTTCAAATCCTTTATAAAACTAAAAGTAAAAGTTTATAACAAACTTAATAATCAAAACTAAATTTTTATCCTAAGTTAACAGAAAAGTTACAGTTTTGGCCATTTGGGTACACAGATTTTATTCTAATTTAAGAGAAATGTTAACGGAAGCTACATTTAATGTTCAAATCCTTTATAAAACTAAAAGTTAGTAAGGTTTTTATTTTATTTTATTTTATTTTATGTGTAACTTACATTAGCATATGTAAATAGTGTAAAGACATCAAATAAAAATCGTGTTTATAATTAAAGGCGTAAAAACCGCTACTACCGAATCACATAATTTATAATTAATTTAACTTTTTAATTATTTAAATTATATTTTAATAAACTTCAACCTTATTTGTTCAGTTCATTATATATTTTTTAATTTAAACTCCAGAAAACGACGATGATAACGAAACGACTATCATATACGTAACTTGTATGAGTTACATGTACATAACTCTTAGTTGTACATTTGGTAATCATACTTACGTATATATAACTTTTAATTGTATACTTTGTAACACGTACTTACATATATGTAACTTCAGGTTTTCATTTATAACATGGTTTTTAAGGAATTACTTTCCTTACCTAATAACATACAAAATCGAAGATGCAATGTATAGTCTCTGTAAACGAAGACCATTCGAAGAAGAATCAATTTCAATTTCACGTTTCACACGGAATAATATATACAGATGAAAATGGAGATAATAATTATCATCGCTTCAACGTCAATACATCGGAACCACCATATGCGGCAGTTTAGGAGCCACCGGAGCCTCTTCTCCGGCGATCTTCTGCCGCCGCGGCGGCTCACACGGACACGGTAACGCTATAAACTTCGCCACCCGATCTCCGGGCATTATCACCGGCAAACTCCCGTTCTCCGTCCTACTCTTCTCCTGTTAACAAACGCATTGATTCAATTCACATATTCATCAATTCCGAATAGAAATCATGAAATGATCGAATGAAATTACCGTGAACGTTGGATTGGATTTGGAAGGTGAGTGGCCGGAATCGGGATCGGAGGCTCCACGGAGATGCCGGAGCTTGTCCCAATGGTAGCAGCATGAGAAGAAACCGCTGAGGCTGAAGATGATGATTAGAAGTAAGGCGGTGCCGAGGGGGAACCCTAGGGTGGGCCGAGAGGTGGTGGCGGAATGGTGCGGTGGTGGTTCGTAGTACGGTGGAGCGGGAGACTCCACCAGCCGGAGTACAACTTCCATAGCTAATTGTACAAGTTAACTGCAGCGACAAACGAGAAATGGTGGTGGTGGTGGACTGGTGGTGAGGGGTGTCGGATTGCAGAGGTAGTGGGGTGATTTATAAAGGGTGTGAGGGGTTAGTGGGTGCATGCGTGTAAAGGGGCCCGGGTTTGTCCCGTAAGGGGAACGTACGGAGGCAGATTAATATTTGAGTTAAGTATGATTTTAATTACTGAGTTCTTTCAATTTCAATCCAAAATTTTTATTAGTTGTTTTAATTTTATTCAAAATAATAAAACTTTTGAAGTGAAATTAAAACAACATACAAATTTTTTGAAGTAAAATAATATTTTAATCTTTTGAAGAAAAATAGTTATTTTAATCAAAACTTGAGGAGCAAAATTAAAATTAACTCTTAATATTTTGTTTAGTGACATGGGATTTGAATTTATTCTCTAAATATCTTTGATTTGATATAATAATATACCGTATGAGTATGTCTAATGTTGTTATTACTAGAAAGTATAGATTTAAAGACTGACAAATCGATTTTAGCGGGTTGTTTATGGTTACCTTAGTTTTGTCAAGCACCTACCATCAGGTTCAACTTCCATGGTTTAGTTTCATGTATAAGCAACAATAACCCATGGTTTGTCTCATCATACCAAACAAGGCAAACGTGAGAGGCAAGGTGTTTACCTCGGATAAAATATAAATCATTTACATTTGATCACATCAAATAACGTCAGACCACAAGAAATCATCATTTTAGATATTGTTGGGGACGAGATTGAGGGCCAGGGCTTTCTGTTCAACAACAAGTTCATGATGTTTTAATTACGTGATGCCAATTTCAAATTCTAGAATCGACAAACACATAATATTCGGATGATCACTCACAGTTTATAATAAACAAACAAAATAACTCAAAACCTCAATTAAAATGAACTATCATACAAGCCCTAGGCTTGGCTATGTATTTATAGTAGAAACCAATTTGTTCAGTAAGATTAAAATTTAAAATTATTAGATAAACCTTTTAGAATTTAACCGACATGTTAAAACCCCTTGGCCCAGCCCACCACCTTGTGCACCGTCAAACAAAAAATACACAAACACAAGCTATGTGCTAAACAATGGTAACTTTATTTTTTTTTCTAAACAACAATTTAATCGACTCTTAATATTATACCACCATCTACCTTAGGACTTGAACCTCAAACCCAACAAATAACGACTAAATTCCTAGTTTATCAATAGGATTGGTGAAAGCTACCACATGGACAATAGGCCTTTCATATCACCCAAACCGTAAAGTAAATCATATTATCCTTAGCTCAACTGTCATTCAAAAATAAATTGTACCCATATTAACTGAGTAGTTAATGTGATAAAACAAGATCGAATACATCTTAAGCCTTTTAAAAGCATTATTTAAAATTGATAATAAGACTATGATATGGGTCCAACGTAGTTGGCATGAAACATGATAAAAGTAGCTCATCGAAATGGAGCAACACATAAGATGACTACACAATAGATAACTTGAAAGGTGGAGTTGGTGGCTATGGCAAGTGGGGGAGAAGGAAAGCCATTGGAATTGCTGATTCTGCCAAGTGGGACAAACCTACTTATCACTCTTTTCTATATCTTTTAATCAAATATATTCATAAAACAAAATGAAAAACACACACACTGATACTTAAAATACTACCAACGTGTTTTTGGATGAATTGAATTTGAAAAAAAAAATTCCAGAAACATGTAACCTTGTGGAAAATCTTCCTCGGGTGGCAGAAACAAAGTTGATCGATAGATGCGCATGGATATATTGAGTAATATTAGTCGGTAGGAGAGGTTAATTGGATGTTACATACTTACATCAAGTGTGTTAATAAAGAAGTGTTAAAGAAGTATGCTGAGACACTTCCATTGGAGTTATTAGATACTCAACATTTATTTTCTCTTTGTGGCACATAAAATAGTGGTATCACTATTTGAACTTGACGGTCGAACATTCGATCGATCCCCTTTCTGGTAACAACCAAACTTGGGTTAACTTGCTTCCACTTTGTTGCACATGTGATGTGATTGCTGTGGTCAGAGTCCAAGAACCACTCATCACTCGTGAGTTGTTCATCTCCCATGCGAAGTATCATGCATCACTGTTTCTTCACAATCCCTTCGTTGCTTTAAATTTTAACCTCACAAAACAGTCTTTCAAATCAATCTTTGAAAACCTGAAAAATAATATCTGTAAACAATAAAGAAAGTTAGGTAGATTGCAAGAGAAACATACAAAGTTAATGGCCAATATATATGACCAAACATACAAACACCACGTTACGAAACCAATTTTAAATTAAAGAAATGTAACATCCGCAAAGATTTATGTTTGAAACACACACACACAAATAGTTGTTGGTTCCGGTACATAATTAGGTTTGCCTAAGAAGCATAGTAGAACATGAGAATGTCACGTATGTGTACGTTGCTGGCTCTGTGGGCTAGGGATATTGCCGCATTGCATCAATTTGTTCACCACAAAATACACAACACACATACATATTATAACATGTTGTTATACCATATACTTGTGTTTTTACTAATAGGATAACCCGATATGTATAATTTAAAGCAACAAAATTTGCGCATTAATCATTTTAATTATCTTTTTAAATAATATCACATCGTAATATTTAACTCTAGGGCTGCAAACGAACCGAACGAACACGAACAATGCCTTGTTCGTGTTCGTTCGTTAAGAAATACATTTGTTCATGAACTGTTCACGAACGCTTGCCTAACGAGATTGTTTGTTCGTGTTCGTTCATTAAGAAAATGAACATGTTCATGAACTGTTCACGAACACTTACCGAACGCAAATGAACACAATCATAAGCAAACGAACACAAACAACTGTTCGTGAACATGACGAACACAAAGAAACTCATGAACATAAACGAATACAAATGATTATAGATTTATTTTAGAATAAAATTTACATTTATACTACAAACATTACACAAAATCAATCAAAAATAAACAAATACTTAACATGCATATAAAAAAATACTTGATATAATAGTTATAAAAATAACTGACACAGAAATTAAGAACATAAACGAGCACATTGTCAAACGTTCACGAACGGACATTAACGAACATAAACGAACACATTATCGAACGTTCACGAACACAAATGAACGAACGTGGCTCGTGTTCATGTTCGTTCGTTTAACTAAACGAACAAAATTTTATTGTCCGTGTTCGTTCATTTACTAAATGAACGAACATAAACGAACTTCCCGCCGAACGGTTCATGAAATGTTCACTGAATGTTCAGTTTGTTTGCAGCCCTATTTAACTCATATTAGAAAAGATAACGATGTTATATTTTTATAAGTCAATAAAATAAATAAAAGTTATTTGATTTGAAAAATTAATGAAGCTAGTATTTAATAAAATTAAAAAAAAAAGTCTAGCACAAGAACAAATTTTCTATTTATCCACCCGACTATTAATATTTTTCAAAATCTTAACCAAGTTTGATTCTATATACACATCCCTTTAATCGATACATTGAGTCGCATTTATATAATCTTAAGCTTTTGCAAGAGGGCACTAATAATAGTGATCCTTATCCAATAAGACGAAACCACACCCGGGGATGTACTATGAAAAAGTATCCTATGAATTGTATCATGATTTCTAAACAAATATAAACTGACATGGCTCAAGTACTTTGTATATACTGAAAAATAAAAATTTTATTTTCTTAACTTTTAGAGTTAAGGATAACTTTATAAAATTTAATCAATTTTTTTATTAATTCCTATAAATTCTTTTTTTTTTAGTAAATTACACTTTTCGTCCTTTAGATTAATAGCAAATTTTAAGTTCCGTACTTAAACTAAGAAAATTATAATAAACGTCCTTATTGATCGTATTTTGTAACAGTTTACATCCTTTTCTCTAACGTAGGTTAAATTTGTTCATTAAGTGATCAGGTCACATGCTTTGCATGTGACGGTAAATTGACGTCGGGTCACTTGTAAGGGTAAAAAAACTAATTTACCCTCACATGCAAGGCACGTGACATGATTTAACGGACAAAATTAACGTCCGTTAAAGAAAATGACGTAAACTGTTATGAAATATGATCATAAAGGATGTTTACTGAAAATTTCTTAGTTTAAGAACGAAATCTGAAATTTACTATAAATCTAAAGGATGAAAAATGTAATTTACTCTTTTCTTTTTGTATGTGTAAAGTCACTTAAGTAGAGCTTAATATTCTAATCTTATGTAATTATTTTTTTGATTAGAAAAATGAACTATAAAAACCGAAAGCATGAAATATTATAATGGGTTATTAGATTTTATAAAATCCTAACTTTCTTTTATTAGTCGGAATTAATCACAACTCAGAAATATTTACAAACATTCTCAAGTTTGAACTTATTTTACTCCAACAATCCTTTACTAACTAAGAGTTAACACCGTTAGTTTTTTGATGACGTTGACTACTTATATGGCCAAAACACTAAGCAGAAAATTGAAATCAGCCATCACGTCCGTCAATCTAAAACTTCTGTACCCTGAAACCCGTCAATCGTCACCTCTTGATTTGAACTACTCGACTCGTTGGAGATAGATTTTAGGCGACAATATGATGGAGGTTAGACACCGAAAAATGGACTTGATAGAGGCTGCATAGCGGCGGAATTGAAATATGACTCAAAGTTGACCCCATCGTATAAAAAAAACTAACGGGGTTTTACTCTCAGATAGTAAGGGATCGTTAAAGGAAATTAAGTTTAAAATTGAAAGTGTCCGATAACATTTTCTGAGTTGTGATTAATTCCGTCCAATAAATAAAAGTAGAGATTATTAAAATCTAATAACCTATTATATTGACATGAAAGATTCCAACTAAAAACAATTGAAAGGAAACTGAAGCAATTGAAAACGAATTGAAAGCAAATTATATTGACATTGAAAACAACTTGAAAGCTTATTATACTGTCGGCTGAACCAATCTATCAATTTCAGTTTCACTTCAAAGAGACATGTTACTTGCTTGAACGATCCAATCATCAAAAAAATCCATGATTGATGCTTCTCAAACAAAAGAAAAACATACATGATGCTTCTAATTTGGCCTCTGGAACCACTTTTGATGTTTTTCTTGATGTTTTTGAACGAGGTGTAATGTTTTTGCTTATGTTTGGAAAGGACGGAAGGTTTGCATCGACAAAACTAAGAATCAAAGGTTTGACTAATTGAAGTTTTATGATTTGAATTTTTTAAAAAATCTAATCAATTGTTTATATAATCCACATAAATATTTGAATTCAAAAAAAATGTGACATGATACCTCTTCAAGGCAACATAGCAAACAGAAAATGAAACTAAGTGGTTTATAGAGACAAAGTGATTTTAATAGAACACATGAGAAAGTTAGTTGCAATCTGTGTATGTAAAGTTTTCCTTTAAATAAAAATAATGTTTTTAAGTGTTAATGTATCATCCAATCAATTCATCATTTTATAAGCCCCTGATGCACCGTTTCATACTTTTAAACTCGTGCAATAGATTTTGATAGTAAGTCTTTTAATAATGGAAAACACGTCTAAAATTCTATGAATCTTTATTATGTGTTGAAATCCTTACTTCGTTACCTTTTTTTTGTGTATTAGTAGGTTAGATAACACGAGTTGAAATATATTATAGATAACATATTAATAAAATTATTATATATAGCAAACATATTTATTAAGTTATAAAAATAGTTTAAAAAGAAAAAAAATTATTATTCATAAATATCCATAAATATTTTTATATACATTTTAAAAGTATTTTATTTTTAATAATGACTAGCTATAAATTGAATAGTATTTTGGCAAAATTAAGTCTTATTGAAGTACTAGGTTAGTACTCGTGTATTACACGGATTGAATAAATAAAATATTAAATAATTAGTAATAAAAATTTATGCGTTATAAAACCATGCTTGAAGATAAACTATTATTATTATTACGTATAAATAGCTACTTTAAGTAAATAAACAATAATATATTTTCTTAAACTTTTGTTTTATAAAAAAATATGTTTAAATATTTTGTTTTAAGAAAAAATGATTTTTTTAAAAATTCCATTGTATTCTATATTGTATAAAATTTTTGTTTTTAAAAAGTGTATTTTTAATAAAAAAATAGGTTTTTAATTTATTAAATTATATATTTTTTAATTTAAAAATGGTATGAGTAATATTATTAGTATTAAATATTATTATTAATAGTATACAGAAATGAGAAAATTAGGATGATTAGACTTACAATTGTTTCATGTTTATTTTAATTTTTTTATAGATAGATAGATAGGCTAAAAACCCATTAATTAAACGGATTATAGTTAGTAATAAACATGAAGAGGTACAGTATAATATTTTAATATAAAATATAATTAAAATTATATATACGTAATAGTTCAAGAAATAAAATAATTATACTATTTTTTAACTCTCTTATCTAAATATATTCAATTTTAAACATTCGTTTTAAGATTTTTTAAGAAAAAATTATTTTTTTATAAAAATCTTATTTTTTAAAAAAACTCTGGTTTGTAATTATTCTGGTTGTTTTAATAAAACTGTTTTTAAAAAATTTCATCTTTTTACAATTTTTTAAAAACAAAACAATTTAAAATATTTTGTTTAAAAAGGTTTAGTGTTTTAGAAAATTTTCATATTATATAATTTTTTAGATGTGATTTCTAATTTCCTTAATAAAATCTGTTTTTAAAAAAGATAGCTTGATTTTAAAAAAACTAGATAAGAGAGATAAATATAACAATTAATAAAATCTATTTTTAATAAGAGAGAGAAATTCATATGAGTATTTAAATTAATATAATATACTTTTGAGTTTTGAAGGGAAAATTGATGTGTAAATGTTTACAAGAAGGACAAATGACAAAAAAATAAGTCAAAAGAATGACAATTGACAAAAGAAATATTTTTATTTATTAGCTTCTTTTTTACAACAAGGTTAATTAACATCAAAAATTATATGGATCAGTGTACTTTTTATAAGAAAAAATATTTTATCTTACCATAAGTGTGTGCTATATTGAGAATGGCATTAAAATGATTTTGGGTAAAGGTGTAAAAGATATTGATGTGTTATTTTTATAGTATTGTGTACTAATGTTATTATTTATTAAGTTGGTGTATTAATGCCAATTTAACATATTTTTTTAACGGAAATCATTGTTTACTATATACATAGAAAAGGAATAGAGAGTTAACGTAAAAGTTGAAGGAAAACATTGTAACACTGATGAGAAAAGACAGTACTATCACCTCGATGAAATTTTCGAAATTATAATCGAGAGCACAATATTAAATAAGCAAGAACAAGTGGGAAATTTTCTTCACGTATAATCATCATTCAATAAAGAATTTAAGGCAATGATAGACATTGATATATACAAACAAAAAGCCTAACATATCTTAGATATTTACAACTATATCTCTACTGGTATATAATACAAAAGCAATGACCAGATTTGTAAATTCAACTTGTTTGTAAGACGCACTCATTTGCCTTCCCCCAATCGGTTTCTGATCCTTCCCAGCTTCCCGCGCCGGATGTTCTTTTCACCTTCTGCCTCGGCTGTAACCCATTTCTTCATTCTCTCTATAATCAATCTGTAAACCCTAGATTCATCATCATATATAAACTGTTTACATCTTCGATCAACACCTCTCTTGATTCTCGAGCACCTGTGCAACAAACATTTTAGTTCAGGTAACAAGTCATCGGAGCTAGAGCTTTTCCCGGTATGTTTTTCAACAGATGCGACACTCATGTGGCTCAATTCAATCTGTCTCCGACGAGTTCGCTCAAGATCAGAAAGGGGACATTACTTGTTGGTTTATCGTTGGCTCATCCAATGCATTGTATGTGTGTAAATTGTGTTAATCGATCAATTGTTCTCTTTGAATATGAAATCGATGATATTGCTTGTGATACTGAGTTGAAATAATTGATCTGATATCATCTGTGCCTTTAAAGTTACAAAATAGAACAAAACCCTAGGTTTTGTTTTGTTTTCATTATCCTTAGCCTCTTTTTATTGTGATCTGCAATAGTGTTAGTTCAATTGTAGCTTCTTTGGCATAATAAACCCTATATGTGTCAGTTGATGACGATTGTTAAGGTTGTGACTTATGAATGTATGTATATTACTATATTACTTTGTTCCGGTACTATTGTAAGAAGATGATCACCAGAGGATATGATAATATGGATAATTTTTGAAATTCTCCAACTGAATTCTCATGGTTTGCTGAATTGATTTTCAAAGAAGGAGATGTAGAATGAACATTATGATCGTTAATTGATGTTATGCGCAGGTAAATCCAGCAAATGAACGGATGCTTGGTGTTGGTGGCGCTGATGGAGATAATTCTCTTATGACACAAACTGATTGTTTTAAATGTATTATTAATGGTAATAGATTTCTTGTGAATTTGATTGCTATACACCGAGCTGCTGGCCCAGAGCTGAGAACAACATGTTATGATGTTCTTGAAGTTTGCCCTAGAGTTTGTTGCCCAACCGGGGAAGCAGGAATCACCCGGTATGATTTCAAGATTTAACTTCCGTCATCACTATTCACACACTATTTCAATTATGAAACATTTTATTATGAAATTCATACAGAAGGTTTAAATTGCCTGCATCTCATGTAATCACACTGTTGAACCCGTTTATGATGTTGACAGCAATCCTACAATCTCCTTGAGTAATGCTTATAGGTATCTGTTTTACCATTAAAATCCCTATGTTTACTTTTGTTAAACTTATATAAGCAACCGTATGATAGAATCTTACACAACCCTCAACTGATAATATCATCAAAATTGGATTTTTTTTTCCATCTCTGTTTCAGGTACAGTCTACATGTCGCAAGAGAGAACAATATTCAATATGTTGCATTTCCTACCTGATCTTGTGGTGTCTATGGGTGAGTCCATTAAATTGCACAAAGTACTTCTCACATACGTAATTTGAGATTGCTGATATAGAAATAGATGATTAGTTATTGATGTAAATTTAGGGGTGGCAAATAATCAGGCTTTGGGTCCTTATTTCTTAACCTATTTCATAAGCAATTTGTGTTCGGGTAATCCGTTTAACCCGTATAATTAAATGGGTCGTGTTTATGTTTTTGCTTTTTCTACCCAACTGTACATAATAAAAGGAAGAAAACTAAACCATTATGCTTGATTACATATCATTATTGAAGAAATTTCAATCATCAAGATAAAAGGGACAATGTTTGGTCCAACTTTAGAAGGAATGAAGTATATCAACTCTGAAGGAGAAATACTTTAGTATCTAATTTGCAAGGTATAAAATCATTGTTGCCTATTTTGTTTATGTTTAGGTGGTCAGCAATAGCTCTCACCCCCTAAAATCAAAAGATAATGAGATTAAACTACTAGAAAACACATCTAAAATCCTTGTTACCTATCTTGTGAATTTTAGAAGTTAGCTTTCTATGGTTACATGATTTATCATTTGCTCAATGTCTCAGTTTTCTTGGTATTTTTTTTTCTTGGAGCTGTGAGTAGAACCCAAGGTAGTTAATAACAACATGGTAAACCTAAATTTACTCATCTATGTTTGTGTGATTAAGGTTGTACTTGATAAAACTTATTACTTTATGGGTGTTTATTGTGTTCTTGAATATTGAGTTGGTACAATATCATCTCTAGAAAACTAATTTGAATAAGAAATGCAGTTGTAGGTATAACTACAGAATCAAGCAAACTCGAGTATTGTATCTTAGGTTTACTTCATGCCAAGGTAACAGTGATTTCTTATTGCATTTTGATACATCTTTTAAAGCAAAAGAACTAGCTTATTGTTAACTAATTTAAAGTATTGGTTGATGTTCATGTTGAATTGGCTATTTTAGGGTTTGATTATTGAAAAAGAATTAGTGTTTTGATCTATCATTTTAGAGCTCATGTTGAAATAATTTTGTTATTATTAAGATAATCAAGGAAGCAGAGATCATTGTTCTTATTTCAGTACCTTGCTTTTCTTTATATATCTAAACAAGGGTGGACCTTAACACATAGATTACATGAAACTATGAGATTTTGGTAAAATTTTAAAAATACAAATGCAAAGTAGTACTATGTTTTGCATTCTGTTTTAAAATAAGCTCATAAAGGAAGCCATATTGCTTTCAGCCTGAGTACTATATGAAAGATTCTTTTTATTTGTGTTTTGCTAAGACATAAGAAATTTGAGGTGAGCTACTGAGCTTCATCAAATATTTTTTATGATCAAATGTTGAGGAATAATTCATGTGTTTTTTATTTCAACTACTGTACATTAATATTAAGTAAATCACATATGTACTGCATCTACTGTACATTAATATTCAATTTATTATAATGTGTTAGAACTTTACCCTTGTTTAGCTTTTTTTGGATTAAATTTTCCTTCTTGATTTTAATCTGTTTCTTTTTACCTTCAATTTATTACTTTTCTATCGGCTATCAATATGAATATGAAGTGTTAATTCTGATGTATATGGGGTAAGTTCGGAAATAACTAATAATATTAGTTTAATTAATTCGTTGTTAGCGTTGGATTAATCGGGTTTGTTCACATGTCATGCAGGCCAAATTTAAGTGGGTTATCGACTCACGTAATATGTGTCAATAGATACGGGTCAAGTTATAGAGTTAAGTAGCTTGAAGGGTTTGGGTATGTAGTGAGTTTCTACAGGTCAGTCGACCTAATCTTGGTCTCGATTTGACTTGGTAGTGGATTATCGAGTATATGGTGAAAAAAGGAGTGGAGGTGAACATTTTAACTTTGTTTTTGATTTTTAGAGAGACATATACTGAGTTTTTTTATGCATGTGATGTTTTTTATTAATTATCAAGAATAGTTGTATATATGCTTACTCTTTATTTAGATGTGGCAAAATTCGTGGGTGAGAAGCCAATGTCAAATCATTTAATTTTGATACGGGTGGGTTGGGTTGGGTTGGGTTGGGTCATTTTTAAAGCAGATCTTTTTAACTAAGTTCTTTTACTTCATTTTACCTATTTTAATTATTTGACCCAAGTTGACCCACTCATAAGCAATGCCAAGGTTTATTACTATTTGTATTTATTTTTTGTTGTATTTTGTGTATTGGAGAATGGATACTCGGGTGCATATGCAAGTCCTTAATGGTGCTAAGGAGAATTGTGCTTTAAAATGCTTGTATCAAGATTGATATGAGTTTATTTATGACATTGATATTGCAGGCAACAATCAAACTTTGTACCACTTTATGAATAATACTATGTTATCCTGGATTCATATAATAATTTACTGTATGAAGGCTTTATGTTGCATCAAAATTGCCTATGCAGCATAAGGTAAGAAGTTTTCAAGATAATTTCATAATGATTTGGATCTCAGAGGACTAATGATTTTGTTATCTCTTTTGTAGTTGGTTGCTTATTTATAACTTGGATTATTGTTTCTTTTTAGTTATTCATATGATTTCGTTAGATGTTGTTTGGGTCAAGGTTTTGTGCTTCAATGTTTGTTATATCTTTATGTTTGCTTCAAAATTTCTTTAATTTTTAAAATTTGGAACCAAAGCACTTTTATAGTAGTTCTAAAATGTCTCTTAATAGTTTGTTCTTAGATCCTTTAAGATTTAGTTGTACTATTTTAAAAAAATATTTTAACCTTGTATTTTTTTAGAAAGGTCCCATATTATCACTGGTTTTATTTACAATGTTATCTATTTACAAAACATTTGTCTTACCTACATTTGTTCATTCATGATAGGCTTACAAAAGAAAATAAGGAGTACGAGATTTGAAGATTAACTTTAAAAAAGGTTAGTGATTTTTTTAAAGAGTTGATAACATTTTATAATGGCTGCAGCCTGTAGGGATGATTTTATAATTTAAATGCACACGTCATTGAGTTTCAAACAAAAAAATCATTTAATGGTTCCCGTGCTATTTTAGGTTTGAAATCGGACTGCAAAATGGGTATGACTTGCTGTTTATCAGCTTTGTTTTGTTGTTGAATTAAGTATTGCTCAGCTCCTTATATGTTTCTGGTTCAAATTTTGGTTTAAAAAGTTGTGGCATTGTGTTATTAAACCTCCAAATGTAGCGACTAACATGTCGGCGTCAAAGTGACGCAAAAATCAAATTGCTTTGTCTTTGTTTTTAGTTATATGATGGTTATCTGCATTATACACATGAAAGCATAAAATGCCTTTGAGTTTGATACATTTGAATTGATTAGAATGCATATTTGTAGGTCATCCGTGAACTTAAAAATTCAAATGATGTGAAAGTGCCACTTGATGTCTCGATAATGAGACAACTGAAGAGTTATATGCGTTCATGTGCTCTACATTAAACATGTTTGTTTTAATCATCTATATATTGTTTGGGTAAAGCTATTTAGGAGGTTGTGTGCATAAAAAAGTTGATGTTGGGCATGTTTAATCCATTTACTTAGGTAAATATTTTTATTTGACCCACTTGAGATTACAGTAAACTTTATGTTCAAATATTGCATTTTAACAGATGTGAGATATATTGACTACAATGATTTCTATAAATATATAATTCAAATCTAAGATCATTAGTTTTTTTTTTTCAATCAAAGTAACTCACAAGGTATTTACTCCTCATTTGGAGACTTCACTAAAAACATTGGCTACGAGTGAGTTATTTTATCTAAAGCATCAACAATTAAAAGAGGATTCATACGCATGGAGAATATCAAAATGGTTGGTAATCATCAAAACAAGTGATATTTATGTTTTAGTGTAGATACTAAAAGCTTTTATGAATGTTTACTTGCTGTCCGAATTGTTTCCCTGGTAGCTACTGTGCAAACCACCCAAATGAAAGCATAGAGGTGTAGTAATTTAGTCAGATATTGTAACAAAACTAAATGTGATTCGTATTAAGGTAAAATTTTATAGTATCACTTAGTCAGGTCATGTTGTTTATCCTTTTAACTAAATTGTGGATAGCAATGGACTCATTCTCAATTGTGACAACGCTTAAATTTATTCATATTTCCTACATAAATCAACAGTATTTTGGTTGGTGATTAATCAGCTATTGTCATTATCGCTTATGGATGTAAAAAATAAGCAACATTTGATACAAATACTTCAACCAACCAAAAACAAGTTTCATCATTATCATATCACCAACAATAAACATACATTACTAACTAGCGTATAATTTTTTTTTTATTTTAGTACTGCTGAAGATTATTCTTTTTTTAGAGGTGAAAATAGTAGTTTGGTGCAAATACGCTTATCAATGCCGAGAGAAAGGTGGTCATTTTTTTATAACAAAAGAATAATTTTCACATGTTTACTTCTGTGATATGTATTTGATGTAGTTTGATGAGATGGAAAATTACCTTGATTTTACTAGCTTGAGACGTGTCATTGTTGCTGCCAGATTGTCGTTAAGTATATATATATATTTTTTGATGTTCTTATTACTTCAACGAATGGTCTGTCTCTAAAGCCAATTGTGTTTGTTTTCTAACCTTTTTACAGGTAGAGCATTCACTTGAAGTTATTTGCGTGTTGTCCGAAGGTATTTTCGTGTTTGATTTTAGTTTTAGGTTATTCCTGTGTTACTTATCTGCAGACTCTTGGTATGCATAGATGTAAATTATCATCGTCATCACATTATGCAAGTTCTTATTAGATAAACTTTAAGAAAACAAGTACCGCATGTAAATTGTCACCACCGCCGCAACGCGCAGGTCCCCTACTAGTTTAAATTTATTTAAGAAAATATTTGTTTACTTTTTTACGTAAATATAATTTAAAATAAAACATAAAACTAAAAATACGGTGAAAAGAACTGAAAACATGTAAAAGAGTACATAACAAATATATGTGTACACCATTGTAACTATGAACTTTCTATAATTAAAAATGTAGAAGTCGTACGAGTCTTTATATTTATTTCTGTTTATATAAATGTGAGTATCTTGTATATCTATAAGTTTGAAAAATCAACAGAAAAAAAGGGAAAACTTGTGGAAAAACACAAGTCGGTTTTGGTCAACCAAAGAGGTTCGATAAAATGCATCAGTCAAATTTCAATACTTACAAATTCTATTCGTTTGAAAAATCAAAATTTGCTGTTATCTCACATCTCTAGACATTACTTTTATAAGTTGGATATTATTGAGTATGTTTGTTTGTTACTAATAGTATAGTTGAAATAAAATTTCCATTATTTCATTTGAAGGTGTGATCAAGTGTTTGGTCTTAAGTATATTAGTAAGTAGTAACACTGTTTTTCTAATATATGATACACTGATACCACCTTCCCATGAAACAAATGAACCTTCATAGTAAAGTTAATGTCTTACTAAGGAATTCATATTAAGTTCACACAATATCGAACATTCAAAATAAAATTATAGTGAAGGGTTGAACTTTTAACGAATATATTTGAGTTCTAGGTATCATTTATTTACATGAGATTTTATGCATTCTTGATATAACATGAGTTAGATTTACCTTTGTTTAAAATACAATTCAAGCAAAAGATTAAGGAATGACATGAAATTTACATTCACTTTAGGTTTACGTACTTTGTTTGACCATCAATTATTAACATTTTTTTAACGGCCGGATGTTACCCTATCTCTCTACATCCATCTTATCTACACCATAATTAATGACACTAACCCGTCAAAACCGGATCAAGCCCTTAACCGTAAGGGAAGCTTAACCCTATAGCTCAAAATGATTTTGTTATTGACCCAACCTACAGCACCCTACAATTGTTAACTAATGATAATTTATTGCATATTCAATTTCCGGTAACACTAATATTTTTTTCTTTAATTGTGGTAATTTCTTGCCTTGATATTTTTTCTTAAAAGATGAGTTTATCATATTTCTTTCTTGTTTCTAGAAATCATCACACGACCATTCTTTCTTTCTTTAAAATGTTAGATGTGGTGTCTACATATTAAAGAACACGCCAATTTCGAATTCATAAGCATCATCTTCAAGATCAAGTGCAATATTGTTCAATTACATACGCACCATTGTTCGAGTTCAAGTTGCAAGATTGCTCAATTACACAAACCATTATTCAATTTCTGACGTACCATTGTCCAATCCAAAACGCACATCAAACTAGGTGAACAAGACGTGGTGTTGTTCAATTTGATATCATAACTGATGTCTGTGTTTTACTAAGGCATATGATTATGCCTTTTTTTTTATCTTCTAATTATGTAATTTGACTCATTTACCCTTCCCGGTGATTTCCTATTTAGTTAAATTAATTTACAAAATTGATATTGTGTAAATCTCATCCTTAGATCGGATGCCATTGATGAACCAAACTAAGCCATCATTCCAAATTTTTAATCAATTTAGCTCGTCTCATTCCATAATTTCCCATTTAGTCCCTAATTTCTATTGTATATTTCTATGTTTATTAAACCCTAGGTAATTTCCATTTATGATAATAATATAAATAAAAAAATAAACTATATATAAAATTAGAGGATTAAAACCCACTGTTTTTTTTTCTACTATTGGAGGGACTGTGACCGTCTTTTATGGTTAAAAGCCCAATGTTGGTCGCATGCAAAGGTATAGCAAGTTTGACTTCTTTATAGCTCAGAGGTCCCAGCCCATAAAAGTTCTGCAAAAATTTCTTAATAAAAGCCCACACAGACCCTAATGGGCTAGGATCTGTGAGCTCAAAATTATCATTTTCTTTTTATCATACGTTATTATTTACTAGTTTAAAAACTTGTATGTTCAATAATATTTAGAAATTATAAAATAATCGTTTGAGATAAAATATGTTTGAAATTACTTATAATTAACTATATAGATAATAAAACAATTAGAACATCTTTCCTAACTTTTGTTTTCAAAAAATAATATTTTAAACACTCTAAATTTTTATAAAAAAACCTTTTTAAACAATATCATTTTTTAAAAGTCCTTTGCATCAAAAACTTCATATTTTATAAATTTTTTGTTTTTGAAAAATATGTTTTTCAATAAAAAAAGTGCTTCTAATTAATCAAAAAATCTATTTTATAATTTAGAAAGTATATAAATAATCATTAGCATTTAACGTATCTTTAAATAGTTACTTTCATTTAGTAACGATACGTGTCTAAATCCTGGGTGGACAATATAGAAAAATAGCACGTGGCCTCTACCCATTTTAATATGTTATTATAAAAATATCTATTAAAAAAATAGGTAAGTTTTATATTCAACTTGTTAAGATATACTAGGGAATGATAATCAAAATGGAGCCTACATGATGTGGTCACTATGTGGCACTTCAAAACTAAAGGTGGTAAAAAAAACCGGTTCAGTCAAAAAAACTGGTTCAGTCAAAAAAACCAAAACCGGTTTTAAAAAAAAGCTGGTTTGGCTCAAAACGGTCCCAAAAGGACCCGAACCTCCGGTTTACGATCAATTTCTCATATTTCAAATGTAACCCGAACCCAAACCGGTTCCCCCAACCGGTTTTCAAACCGGTATTTAAAAAAAACTAGTCGTTAAATGACGGTTATATAGCCGTTTTTTTACTGTTGGGGGCTTATTTGACCGTTTTTTGTGTTATTTTTACCATTATACCCCCATTAGGTTAGTATATATATATATATTGGATGTTTTGATTGAACCACAAAAACTTAAAACGCTCTCTACTCTCAAAATCTAAAAAAGCGCTCAATACTTTCGTGCATTAGAAGAAACTCTCAAATGGCTTCATCAAGTGCTCAATCATCGGTTGGTTGTGATGCGTCTTCAAGCAACGTGGTGAAAAGGCAAATTTCAAATGTTTATGTCCGAACTGGGACGTAGCTACAAGATGGAATTTCACTTGTAACATGTTTGAAAAGACTATTGAGCAAAAAAGAAATTTTGATAGTTTTCATAATATTTTGGTGAGTAGTGAAAAGACAAATATTTACCATCCATCGGGTTGGGCTATTATTGAAAAAATAAATAAAATGCTTTATGTTTCTAAAACCACAACTATTTGTCTTTATTGAGTTTATTATTCAACGAGTTCATTAGTACTTCATTAAATTTACTTAATAACTTCCAAATTAAATGAGTTGTGGTTTAAGAGTAGACCTTATTCGAATATGATACCCCCAATAAAAGGAAAGCTTAAAAAGTATTTTAAAGAAATGCTCCCGGTTATTACTTGTGCCGCTGCCTTAAACCCTTGTTTAAATACGTCAGGGTTTGAAATTTTACTTGATAAAATTACTCTTAATTTGGATTTAGAAAAAGAAAACCCATTTTATGGTCAAAGTTTAAAAGCTAATTTTAATAAACATTTATAAAAAAAATGTTTGATGCTTATTTAGCAAAATATGATGAACATCAAACATCCATGAGTCAATGAGACATGTGACACATGCCGAAAGTTCAAGCGATCCAATGTTTGTTTTATATAATACTTTAAGCAATGAATGTAATAAACGTCAACGTGGTAACACTTTGAGTAGTGAACTCCAGAAGTATGGTGTAACGAACTTTTTATCCACTATGACTTCATAAGATTTTAAAATTTTTGACTTGTTGGCTTGATGGAAAGGTAAGAAAGATCAATTTCTCATCCTATCCACCATGACCCGAGATTTACTAACCGTCCAAGCTTCCACAGTAGTTTCAGAATCTGCTTTTTCTGTTAGTGGCAAGATTTTATCTATAAGACAAACTCAACTCACTCCCCAAGTTGTTGAAATGTTAATTTGCTTAAAGGATTATTTGGATGTCGCGAAAAAAATAAAAGACAAATGCTCACTTAAAGAAGAATTGGAATATGAAGCTGAATTATATGAGTACAAAGTAGATAATGGATTGACACCCGTAATGACCGATGATAAAGTAGCATATGATGATTACCTTCGTAATAACTCGGGTTCGGTGGGCGAAGAATAAAGTACCAAAATACGCAATGAATGAATGGAAAACGACTACGTTAAATAGTTTTTAAAAACAAAAATTAGAATTTTATGTCATTTGTATAGGGTTGGGATTCCAAAACTTAAAACTGGTTTAGAACCCGAACGGGTTTGAAGCCAAACCGGTTTTGACCGGTTTTGACCAAACCGGTTTAGGTTTAAAACTGAAACCGGTTTTTAAAAAAACCCTATTTATACCCCTCTATTCAAAACCACCACCTTGTAAATAACGTCTGATCAAAACCGGCTCTACCCTCTCTCAAAAAGAACATTTTAATTTTTTCTATTCTTATATTTATATCTAACAAAAAACTATATGATACTATTAAATTAAAAATGCTTTATAAATGAAACAAATCGACTTTATTTATAGCTACAACATTTCAACATATATTTTATTACAAAACCAAGCCTGCCTAGTATCCTTTTCCTTTCATATATCTATATGAATAAGCTTTTTTGATATCGAAAACGTTTTTATGAAAGTGTAACTCAAAACTTACTCATTATTTTTTGAAAAATAAAGGTAAATGGGGAGAAGGTCAAATATAAGAAAGTCAAAGAGTAGAAAGGAACAGAGCATGTGTAGGATGATAATTTCTATACTAATAAATAAAAATCAATCCGGACACTTGTCGTCAATTTAAGCTATCTAATAATTAGTTTTTTCGGTTCTCTCTCCTCTTAATTATGAATTTTATAATAGTTATTTATTAATTAATAACCATCCATAGTTAAAATTTTAGATATGTAAACTTCAAATTTTAGATATTAATTAATAACCATCCATAGTTAAAATTTTACATGGGTTTATTTAATCTGTATAATACATAATATTTAAAACATAACTTTTTATATTATTAATCATATAACAGTAAATTTATGTAACACATGTATTACACGTGATCATAACTTAGTAAATAAAATAAAATATTGTAAACACGTGAGCCATATACAAATTATTATTCACTACACAAGTGTAGTGTAGTACCACACTCCCTCCCCGCTTGTTCTAATCCAAATATTTTATATTATATATCTCCTGCAAACCGTATGTCAGCGTCACTTGTCAGTCAACGCGTCAAACTCTTATTGGATTACACTATTCACATAAACTTTAAATATTTTTTTCATTTTCGTTTTATATTTTACAGTAATTTATGAAGAAATATCACATGTGAAGGGTTAAAACAGTAAATTTTCATGTGAAACACTGGCGAATGCAGTTACCACATCCCTGAAATATTTCGAATTTGTACAAGATTGGTCACTCTTCTTCTTCTTCTTCTTCTCATCTGGTTCACGATTTTAAAACACACACGAATTCATACTTTGATTTCTGAACTTGAGTTTTATCCGATTGAACATTTGGTGTGAACCAAATAGTTTCAATCTGAAAGCGAACTTGCGACTCTCAAGTTTTTTCAAGTTATTGATCATCTTATTATAATTTCTCTACATTTTTATTCTTTTCTTAGATATCGTTTAAATAGACTACATGAATTTGATACATCTAAAATTGCACACTGGAACAAGAACAATTTCATTGATTCTACATATGTTGGTAGGGGATATAAGAAAAACCGAGCATTACATTTGATTTTCTTTTTTATCATATGTCAGTTTTACTATAATTGCGCCTCGAGTTAACTTTCTTGACTCTAACAACTTTTCATGTATAACATGTTATTGATGGCAAAAAATTGTAGCTTTTTTAGTTGAGGATGTTTGCACATTGTTAGCACAACTACACTTATATTTATTTCATGTTTTACCAGTATAAAAGAAGTGTTGGAGAAGGGAAACCCCAAAGTAAAGACTTTACAAAGTGTTTGTAAAGTCTATTTAAGAAGGATGATCTCCTATTTAAGTGATTATCTCACGTATTCTCCATTAGTATATTTATTTATTAGGAAAATCATGTAGTACAATATCATAAATTGATGTTGCTTCTAGACATTCTCAACTTAGACAAAGACGGGAACATGTGAATATCAATGGTATTTCAACAAAACTTGTCACTCATATAATAAAGTGGTTAAGGCGTTACCACGAGCGGCCGAATTACTTACAATGTTATGATGAAAGTATGTCTATACCTTGTGGTTTTCAAGTCATTATGTTGTAATATGAAGATAGAACTTTTAACAGGGTAAAAAGTGTCAAACCTTATTAAAACAAGATTTTTCTGGCGTACATTTGTGCTCGGGTCCTTAATGACCTGTAACTTGAAAAGGAGCCTCGCGACAAAACACAAGCATTCCCCATGTGATTCCTTCCGACCCATTTTTGTATCCCATCCTTTTTCCATCACGTGTCATAAAGACATGTAGTTACGGCGTGTTAACAATTGTGATTTCATCTTTTGATAAGTTTAGAAAGGTGAACAACATCATTCGCATGATTGAGTGAAGAACAAACCACAAAATGCGATGGAGCTTATGATTTTTAATGACCTTTGTATGCTTGGATCAAAGTCTTTGATAAAATAAAATATAAGTTATGAATTAGTGCTCCTGGCTATCCAGATTTCATATCTTTTATAGCAAACCATAAGTGTTTTGAAAGCGGATAATACAAGAGCCATCTCATATATATTGATATTTGCACCATTATAGATCAGTTTGTTGATGATAAACGGGTAAAAGTTGATTCACTCATGCTCTTTCACATACATTGTGATTATAAGCTGACATTGTTTGAGATTGTAGTATGTATTAGGCAAAAGCACATGCATATATGACCATGGTTTTTGCATGTTACATGACTATAACCATAATTACTTATAACATGTGAATCGAGGTATAAAAACTAAAAAAATGACTATTTTTATGATTTTCCTATCCTCTAAATAGCATTATCCATTCTTTTTATCTCCTTTTGCATTAAGGTTAAAATGACTGAACCTCATCCGAAAATTTTTCATATTTGCACCGCTATAGATATATTTGTTGATGATAAATGAGTGAAAAGTTGATTCACTCATGCTCTTTCATGTACGAATTGATTTTAAGGTGACATGGTCAAGATTAGGGTATGCATGTAGGGAATAGCACATACATATATGGCCATGGTTTTTGCATATTATCTATATATATATAGTCTATAATATCTAATAAAATAAGATTTCTTTTGTCACTTGTCATTCATTTAACCTATTTTTTTACCACTTGTTATTTTTCTAGACATACACACATCAAGTTTTTCTTCAAAAGGGTATTATAGTAATTTAAATACTCATACAAATTTTTTCTCTTATTAAAAATAAATATTATTAATTGTTATATTTCTCTCTCTTATTTAGATTTTTTTTAAAATCAAACTATCTATTTTAAAAATAGATTTTTAAGAAAATTAGAAATCAGATCTTTTAATTAAAATCTAAATAATAAAAACAAAAATTTTATATGATATGAAATTTTCTAAAAACAATATTATTAAAACAACCAGAATAATTACAAACCAGAGTTTTAAAAAACAAGATTTTTTTTAAAAATATATATTTTTATAAAAAAAATCTTAAAACGAATGTTTAAAAATGAAATTATTTAGATAAGAGAGTTAAAATAGTATAATTATTTTATTTCTTGAAATTAAGTATATATAATTTTAATTATATTTTATATTAAAATATTATACTACAACTCTTTGTTTTTATTGCTAATTATAATCCATTTAATTAATGGATTTTTAGCCTATCTATCTATCTATAAAAAAACTAAAATAAGAGTAAAACAATTGTAAGCCTCATCATACTAATTTTCTCATTTCTCTATATTATTAATAATAATATTGAATACAAATAAACTCATAACATTTTTAAATTAAAAAATATATAATTTAATAAACTAAAAACCTATTTTTTTTATTAAAAACACACTTTTTAAAAAAAATAAATTTATAAAATACAGAATACAATGAACTTTAAAAATATCATTTTTCTTAAAATAAAATATTTAAATATCATAATTATTTTATAAAACAAAAGTTTAAGAAAAATACATTATTGTTTATTTACTTAATGTAGCTATTTATATGTAATTATAATCATATTTTATCTTCAAGCATGATTTTTAATGCATCATTTTTTATTACTAATTATTTAATATTTTATATATTCAATTCATGTAATACACGGGGACTAAACTAGTTATTTAATAAAAGAAGGTTTCTTTTACTACTTCTCATTCTCTTAAACTATTTTTTTGTCACTTTTCGTTCTTCTATACATTAATACATCAATTTTCACTGCAAAAGGGTATTATAGTAATTTAAATATTCATATAAATTCCTCTCTCTTATTAAAATAAATTTTATTAATTTTTATATTTCTCTCTATTATCTAGATTTTTTAAAATCAAACTACCTTTTTTTCAAAATAGATTTTATCAAGAAAATTAGAAATCCCATCTTTTAATTAAAATCTGAATAATAAAAAACTAAAAGTTTATACAATATGAAATTTCCTAAAACACTAAATCTTTTTAAACAACATATTTTAAATCATTTTGTTTTTAAAAAAATATAAACAAGTGAATTTTTTTAATAATAGTCTTACTAAAATAGCCAGAATAATTACAAACTATAGTTTTTAAAAAAAATAATACTTTTATAAAAAAAATTTATAAAAAATATTAAAAGAAATATTTAAAAATAAAACTATTTAGATTAGAGAGTTAAAAAATATTATAATTATTTTATTTATTAAACTATTACGTATATATAATTTTAATTATATTTTATATTAAATTATTATACTGTAACCCTTCGTGTTTGTTAATAACTATAATCCATTTAATTAATGGGTTTTTAGGCTATCTATCTATCTATAAAAAAAACTAAAATAAGCGTGAATCAATTGTAAGCCTCGTTATACTTACTTTCTCATTTTTCTATATTATTAATAATAATATTAAATACTAATAATATTACTAAAAAATGTATAATTTAATAAATTAAAATCTTTTTTATTAAAAACACACTTTTTAAAAACAAAATTTTTATAAAGTACTGAATGCAACGAACTTTAAAAAAAATCATTTTTCTTAAAACAAAATATTTAAAAATCACAATTTTTTTATAAAACAAAAGTTTAAGAAAAATACATTACTGTTTATTTAATTAAAATAGTTATTTATACGTAATTATAATCATATTTTTTCTTCAAGCATGATTTTATAATGCATAATTTTTTATTACTAATTATTTAATATTTTATTTATTTAATCCGTGTGATACACAAAAACTAACCTAGTATAACTGTATTAGAATATTTATTTTATAACATGTGAATTGTTGTATAAAAACTCAAAAAACGTGATTATTATTTGATTTGTCTATTCTCTAAATGGCATTTAAAAATCCATTGTTTTTATCTCTTTTTGCTTTGACGTAAAAATGACGCCACCCTCATCCAACAATTTTTCGTGATATGAACAATGCGTACAAGCGCTTGAAGCATGGATGTACAAGTCAAAGTCTGTTAAACATTAATTCCACAATCTAAGATTACCACGTGACCCCTAAAGTTTAACTAAACTTACAATATATACGTTATGTTATTCTTTTTTTCCGATCCATCTTCTGACACATCACACTTGGTTCGTTTGATTCATAGAATTTTTTAAAATTAAAGAATTTTTTATTTAAAATCTTATTTGGTTTGTTAACAGATAAAATTGAATTAGAAAATTTTCTTACATACAATAAAATTCATATTCTTTTTATTTACATATGAAATGTTGAACAATCCTATTGAATGTTTAATATTAACGTTCTAATTCCATTCAAACATTTATCAATCAAATATTTTATTAATTTTAATAAAATTCTATTTCAATTTCAATTCACTTGTAAAACATTTTGCAAACCAACCGCCCTCTTATATTCTTTTCTTTCTATTTTTGGCAAATTAGATTTTAATAATCCAAACTATTATTTATTGACCGATAATAAACCATACTATTGATTTGGCTGGTAACAATCCAACTTTTATTTTTATTACCAACAACAATATCAGTAACATAATTATTAAAAATTACGTTTGATTTCGACTCGATTTCATTCACAATAATGATTATGAACGACATGAAAAAAAAACATACAAGCTAAATTAAGTCTAAAATAAGTACAAATCGAGTATCAATATATGATAATTATACTACTGAGACTGCTGTTGGTAAATAAAATAAAAGTTGGATTATTACCGGTCAAATCAATAGTATGTATAATTATTTGCCAATGAGTAATAGTTTGGATTATTAAAATCCAATTTGCCTTTTTTTAAAGTTTTTTATAACTTTTTAAAATATGATAAATTATAAAATCTTGAATATAATGTTGCGTCATGTTTATTTGAATCTACTTTTCGACGTAAATTTGTCAAAACCAAGTTTATGTGATAATGTACAAGTTATTGAATCATAATTGTAGAGTTATCAAAGTTGTTTCAATGTTCAGTTTTTTATAATTTTTTCTTCTATTATAACTTTTAGAATATGATAGTTTATAAATAGATTAAATTTTCCGTTTCAATGTACTATTCTTTGTTAACGTTTGACATAATTTTTTTTCAAAACGGGATGTGAAAAGTAATGTACATGTCGTTGAGGAACAAAAGCACATGCCAAAGCTACATTAAGATTTTACTTTTAAATTATGACTTCTTATAGAATTTCAATAGTGTTATGGCGACACGTTTATTTATATTTACGTTTTGATGTAATTTTTATTCAAAATTATGAGGTGAGTAGTAATTTGAAAGTCATCAAAACCAATTCATACAAATATTAACCCCACCGTAGCGTATTAAGAACTCACTAGTTATCAAACAATATCTAGATAATAAATGACTCGTTACATGGTGGAACAAACATTCTACCTTATTTTAAAGAACAAAATTTGACCATAAGATAAAATTTACTATAACAAAAACCTATAACATTAACGCTCTTTTGTGATCTGTAGACCGAACAAATAACTAACCACTGAGACGACCATTACTTGATTTTCCAGTCCTTTACTAGAATGAAAACCTGTAACATGATTAACAGGTTTTGAGATATTAACTTGAGAAACTTTTGAGAAAAAAAAAATCAACATACAAACAACCTTACTTAAAAGGCCAGTCAATAGAAAATTCCAAAGGTGATTAAAACTAGAATTTAACATGAAGCGTGTAACATCCTAAATCTTATACTTCGTAAATATACATGCAATTTTCTATTGTGAACCAGCCACGCCTGCCATTCAAGGATGGAGTGATCAAGTCTTGTTTAATTGGACAGGAAGCTACAAATGAACCCCGATCATTAGTGGGGTCATTAGTGTCAACCATTAGAATTATACAATTTTCTTAGAACGGATTAGGGTTTATTAATTTATGATTTCACACTAACATTTTATATACATAAATATCAACCATAAAAGTTAGAAGAGACATGATCTCCCCCGTAGCCCATCTTTTGCACCATCAAGTCATCAAACACGTTTAAATTATAACATGTCTAAACTATTACGACAAACCATCAATAAGTCATGTAAAATATTAAGAAAGATAACATCACCACAAGAAGTATTGTGAGGTAAGGCTGAGGTAAGCAACGACAATGGTAGGAGAGACATGAGGAAGATGGTGAAAGCAAAATAGTGAGCAAGGCGTGCAAAGGTAAATGGCAGATAATGATGATCGTTTTAAGCAAATAAGTAACGTTTTCAAGTGGAAAAGCTGAGAGTGACAGGATGAGAAAGAGAGAGGGGTGATCATGTAGTTTTCAAAAGTTGAGGGGAGAGAGAAAGAGACAGCGTCTGACTCCGGCAAAACATCTTCAAATGCCGCTTTCTTGTCCCCCTTTACCGGTTTTCTGTTGTCATCACTTTCAACCCCTTGTAATATTACAAAGCCCAATTTTAACCCCTTTAACTTTTGCCTTATGTCATTTAGACTCTAGGAAAGTAGGGACGTAATTGAACCGAACTAAGCCTGAGCACAACTAAGCTCGAGCTCGGATTGTTCAGCTAATAAAGCTCAAACTCAGTTTGTTTCGAGCCCTATTTTTAAAACTCGATCTCGGCTTGTTCACCTAATAAAAGCTCAACTCGACTTGTTTTAAGCTCTATTATTAAAACTCGAGCTCGGCTTGTGGGTAGCTTTTCAAGTTTGAGTTTGGCTCGACCTCAACTTGTGGGTAGTTTTTCAAACTCGAGTTTGCCTCGAGCTCAACTCGTCTAACATTTTATTAATTAGATTTGTTACATTTGTTATTATTTTATATATATTTTTTAATTTTAGTTTTCTCATAATATTATATATAATAATAATATTATTGTATAAACACATGTATATATATTGAATGAAAAATGTTCAAATAATAGGTTCGTTTATGCTAGCGACCCAACTCATGCTTGATAAGTGAACTTGAGCTTGGGCATGCTATTAAACAAACTTATTTTTAGATTAGGGCTTACACTTAATAAAACTTTACTAGAATTAAACTTTTAACATACTGATTTCAATCACAATACAAACAATTTGATTCGTTTACACTGGTTGCAAAATTTCTACTCTCCTTCTATAAAAAACAAATGAAAAGGAAAAATACTTATATAATTACAGTCTAATTACACGAATTTCTGTATTGTTTATTTACCTTGTGTAAGTTGCTCACTAGTAAGAGTAAAGCTTTTTTAAAGACTATGTATATTTAAACCTCACTAGAAATATTAGAGGCCCCAAAAGTAAGGTATTGTTATTAAAAAGAAATATATAATTGAAATTGGGTAAACATAAAAGTTGCTCAAAACACATAAAAAGTATCGTTTATAAAGCTTTTAGTTCAAAATAATTAATTATTATTTACATTAATGTTATGTTTCTACTATACTAACTCTTTAATTATCTAGATATTAAAAATGTAACGAATGACAAGAAAAATATTAATTGGCAGTCTAACCCGTCACGGGCCCTATTAAAGTTATCATCTTTAATTTACAATAATGTAATATTTTAATTATATTATACATTATTATCCACATAATAAACAATTTAAATATAAAAATAATAATATTTAATGAATGACAATAAAATAATAATGGCTAATCTAACTCGTCATGACCCTTATTTAAAAATTTTCTATTTTTATAAAAGGCATATACAGGGCCCAATCTAATGAATTTTCAATATACTTATTCTTTGAAAATATAAAATCGGATAATCAATTTTGTATTTTAACACAGCTGTTAACAAAAACGGTTTTAAAATGTTATTTGATCCATTGGATATACCCATTTTACTACATTTGATCTTAAAATAACAATGCATATTAATCTCGTATTTGGAAAATATGTCATAAGTAAAGTTGTGATCACATTCTTGAAATGTAATATTGAAGAATGCCCTGAAATGATGTGGAGAACTAACAATCAATCCAAGAATAAGTTTAACAAAATATGACCGAGATTGAAGCCATAAAGCTTTGTGTAAAGGTTAAATTGATTAAATTGTTTTTTGTCTTCTAACTAAGCCCCTAGATCATTTATTTTGTAATCATCCATCGTATGTTTTTATAAATAGTGTATTAATAATACATAATACCTTTCAAGATATATATGATTCTATATTTATAATGATCCAAAGTCAAGAGACAATGTGTGCTAAAAGTGCATGCAGTATGCACTCCTTGACATCTTATTGGTGTGGGTTAACAGCTACCATGATGATTTCAAGGCAAAAAAATAAAAAATAATAAATAACAAGAGAACTTTGATCAACAATATGGTTGGAAATTTATCAAATATCAAGAATGACTACACACCTATAGAAAAAAAGACACGCACATAATATTACTTCAAGAACTTTTTCGTGATAAATCACGAATGACAACAAAAGTAAATGAAGACACACGTTCATGAGATACCTCCGGAACTCTTAAACATACGAGCTTTCACATGCCCTACGGTGGACGGAGTGGTTGTGGGAACATTAAGGAGAGGATGAGGTCGATGGTGTTGTGGGTGAAGAGGGAGATTTACAGCTTTGACGGGTGATAAAGGCCGATGAAACCGAAGTGATGATACTTGAGCTAGAGTGAGTGAGGGAGTTGATTACAACACGCTAATGTGATTGGATATCCACATGGTCATGCACTTCAGTTCCTCATGATCCTTTAGTTTTTATGTAAAATCCTTCACCATTCATCCTTCTTGTTCCCTTTGGTTATTTAGACCTATAAAAGAAACGAGAAAGTTTCTAAGAAGATATTTAGATTGGTGGTAAATGATGTACTCTC